>JAHQIW010004615.1:0-60625 GCA_019055375.1 Parelaphostrongylus tenuis
CATAAATACAATGGTACCTAACCGATATTGTTAAAAAATATCATAGAGCAAATGAAAGAAATCAGAAGACCGCAAATTGTAGCTAGTCGCAACCTCCTCGTTAGGATACGTTGGCAAAAAATAGAACTTCCAAAACTAACTTCATTCGCATTTGTATCCACTGCTGTCAGTTGGATCAAATGTTCATCATGGTTGCTGCCTTCTACTCGGAAGATGCTTAAAAGAAATGTCAGCTGAAATCTGGTGAACTAAATCCTAGAAAATAACGCAGACAAAACGTGAGGAAGAGTAATAACCAAGTAGATAATCATCTTAACTAACCGTATAATACCATCATCACCACCAAAAGCAATGAGGCCAGTGGGAGCATGCCAGGAAACGCTATACAACGGTAGTTGAGTATCTTCAACAAGGAACTTCGGCACTGACGTCCATTTATCTTTGATTGCAGATTCCTGAGGGGAACTTCGTTTCCACAGCTAAAATAGATATGAAAATCTTGGATTAGTCTAATAATTTAAGATGTCATTTCCTGAATAAAGTTCCGAACAAAAGCCGTAAGAAAAAAACGACAAACATGTAATATGTGACCTTCTCCAGCAGTAATCAGACGATATCCTTCTAATCAGATGCGGCACACCAGACCGTTCCATTGTGAGCCTGTATACACTGAAGTACATTAACCTGTTCGGGACAGTGCAGCAGCGGCCTCTAAATATCTGGCTGGCAACTCTGGACCGTATGCTCCACCTCCTCCGCATCTCTAACCCTCAGTGTGCTGCGTCTAACAATGGCACGCTGGGAACTAGAGAGGCAGCGGAGGTCAGGCAGACCGTGAAGAGTTGCCGGTTAGAGATGAATAGACCGTGGATCTACATTCCGAAACGTTAAAGAGCAATAAAGATGTTATTATAATGGTGTGGATGACATTGAAGACTTTAAAGAGCAGCTTTTCTTTAGTCTCGGCAACACAAACCATTGATAGTTCCTTTTATGAATTAGCACATACTGCTAGGGTTGATATGGAAATCTCTCTGATTAACGTTTCGACGTCTTCGGCTTTTTCAGAGCCGATAATTCGAGTCGACTGTGGGAAATCGACATGAATCATCGGCTCTGAATAAGACAAAGAGATTAAGCATGAAAGAAACTGCTATTGAGCTCAGAGACTTGAGAGAGCATGAAATTAGCGCATGGGTTCAAAGGAACAAGTATACCTCAGGAATCTTTTGCTGAGTTATCCAGTCTTCCCCATCGAATTTATAGAACACTATGGAACTGTCATAGCTGCACGAAACCAACAACTAAACTGAAACGGAGTTTAAGTCCCATGGAAAAACTGCTGCCATTCAAAAGTTCAAAGGTCATAGCACAACTTTCAAGCCCCGGCGAGAATTGAACTTACGCTTGACTCATCCCGCCGGCGTGTGCTACCATTAGACCACAGGTACCACTGCTTAGCTAGCACTTTTTCCTCGTATAAACTACCACATCTGTCAGCAACAACTCCTCTAACGTGTTTGCTCTAAGCAGATATTGACATTGAACTCAGTTATGTTGACAGCTATTGGATATGTATGATCTACAAGAATTCTTTATTTGATACCGAAGAGAGAATGGCAAGAAAGGATTGCTATACTGGTGTAGTGGTAGCACGCGTCACTGGATGAAACATGGATTCAAGTCCCACCTAGAGCAAAAGTTTTGTTACTCAGCATTCTGAGAAATGTACTTACATTACCATAACACTGATGAAAATCAGTAAAACTATGATTTCAGCAAATTATAACACAGCTTGTCAAGTGGTGGCTCTGTTGTACGCAGTTCTTTGGAATAGAATGAGAGTACCTCCTCAGAAGGATGCCATGTGACGAATTTAACATCTTGCGTATGCGGCTGCAGAACGGATAGAACTTGAAAATCCTCGTCTTCGTCCACTACAACGAAAACATCCCTTGAGACAATTTGGTTCGAGCCTATTGTAGATGTTGATGGAGGCTAAAACTTACTTTGCCAGAACCATACAGTTTTGTCACGACTGCATGTCGCAAGAAACTCATCACTCGGCGAAAATGCGCAGCATTTCACCTAAACAAAGCCACTATTGCTTGAAGAAGTGATGAATCCTGAGACAGAAAAAACGTGTTTCTTTTGATTGGGAGCAAACAAATGAAAAACCGACCACATTCGCTGCAGAGGATCTTTTCATAGGGGTCTTAGTGACGATTCGATAGCTGAGACTTGAGGCTACAGCCCCACGTCGCCAATTTTACATACACCCTTTTACGTCGTTGTAGCATCCAATACAGAAACTATGCACCACACTCTCATTTCGTCTTCATTTTCATCACGCATACAATTCGCTGAAAGCCGAAAAGCACATAAATGTGTAGAGAAATTTTCGTGGTATCCTAGCCAGCCGCTTTGTTTCGAGTTTCTTTCGAAGCAGAAGAAAAATTCACTATGCATGATAATATATCGATCGCCCCGCCTCTGCCACGGGTTTCGCCTTGTCAACAGCCTGTAAACAACGTTGCCAAAAATGTAAAACTCGAACTTATTTTCCCTGCTAAACCGTATTTCCAAAGATTAAACACATCGCTAGAATCAAAAAACATCACACTGTCAGATGATTACTAATAGTCTATAGAAAGAGCTCTATCCGGTGAGGTTTGAAGCATAAACCAAATGACCAGAGGAGGTCAAAGGACTGAAAGAGCTTTTTAGAAAGCAAACATTGTTGAGCTCTTTGAAGCATGTGCTATAGTTTGAGCACTAGCACTCTAAGAAAGGAGTTTTGTCCAAAGAAGTATAGGTGAGATAAGAGAAAAACACGTGATTTTATATAACATGATCTTATTTTGAATGCTACGGCGTGATAAAAGGGTGTTTTGAAAAACCGGCAAAGTGAGGCTGTAGCCTCAGGTCTCGGCTTTTGAATGGCTACTAACAGTCCTACGATAAGTTCTTCTTCGGCAACTGAAATGGATTTTTCATTTGTTCCCGCTTAATCGGAAGGAACCAAAAACGGTTGCGAACTCTGTACGGTACATTCTTTATGGACATACCTCGCTTTCATGCCCGTCCAACTTGTTCGACTCCATGAATTCACCGCTTAAAAAGAGAACAACTGAATGCACTGTGATGAAATTACGGAATATTTTAGTATTTGCTTTTGAGATTAACAAAAATTTTTTTTTATTTAACCACTTTTTAGCAGCGGTACAATGTTGAACGGTATGTAGAACTTTGAGCATTGGACGGGAATCGAACTCACATCTCACCTTAGTGGGGGTATGCGCTAATCATTGCTAAAAAGTCGCTTGAATAAAGATTTCTTGTCGATTACGTAATGCATACATAACAAATGCTGCCAGTTTAACTGGATTCAGTGCCGATAAGCCACGATAGGCCAAGCCAATGACGGTTGGTAGATGATGAGATGGATGGCTAATATCGGAGATATTATAATAGAACAGAGGCCCCGTAGTGCAGTGGTTAGCACGCGTTCCCGGAAAGGGTGAAACGCAGGGTTCAGCTCTCGCTCGAGCACCAATGTTTTGCAGATCACTCAACATTCCCGGATGCTTTCTTATGCAAAAAAAAGATTCCACTAGATATGAGCAACAGACTGATGAATTTCATTTCCTTAAACAGCTCAAAAGAACCATTAGCTGTCATCGAAATTCACAATAACTACCGCAAAACTTTTAGAAATTGCGAGGATTTTCGGAGTTGCACCTCTTTCAAAGTCACTTTATTACATAAATATGGAAAGTGCGAGGTCCTCGGATGTGTATACCGCAAAAAGAAAGCAAACAACATGAAATCAATATAGACAAAAAAGGTGAGAATCGAAAAGAAATCTCCGAATTTAACTACATTTAGCGGTGTTATGATGTTACAAACATATCCAGTAATGTTGAGTTGATCACAAGGGACTCAAACCCGTATTCCACCTTTTCCGGGTGGGGGGTGGGGGGCGTGTTTAACCAATTGCGCTATCCTCGCTCGTGTTCTGCTATCATTTTTCCTGCGATACAATCAGATAATCGGTTTGATCTAGCAAGCACATATCAGCATTGAACCCATTTACGCTGACAGATATGTATGATCACACAGAATTTTTCTTATTTCACCGTTCTCAACGATGTTATGATGTTACCCGAAAAGGGGTAAATGCGGGTGCGAGTCTCGTCTAAAGTCATAGTTTTGCTCTTAACTTAACATTATTGGATATATTTGTAAAGATGAGAACTGGAATGATAAGGATAATTCGAAAGCAGAGTGCCAGCAGAAAAGGAGTCGCGTAGTGCAGCGGTTAGCATGCGTCGCTAAAAGAGTGAAACGGCAGTTCAACTTTTGACTGAGGTCCAAAGTGATTTTTAATCGCATTTATCCAGTATCTGCCAGCGTAACTGAGTTCAATGCCGATAAGTGCTTACCAAGCCAAATCGTTCACGATTAATTGCTGAGCGATTGATGGTTTGTATCGCAAAAAGAGTGGTAGCAGAACAAGAGCGTCGACAGCGCAACTGGTTAGTGCGCACCCCCAAAAAGGTTATACATGGGTTAAATTCCCGTCTGAGGTTCGAAGTTTTGCATATTACTGAACATTACTGAATGTAAAAAAAAATTCGGTTCTTTCTGATTATAAAAGGACAAATGAAAAACCGACTCCTTTCGCTGGAGAGGAACTTTTCATGAGAGCGTTGATAACCATTCGAAAGCTAAGATATTAGACTACAGCCCCATGTCATCCGTTTTACAAAACATTCTTCTATAACGATGTAAAATGCACAGAAAACTATTTCCCAGACGCGCCTATTTCTCGCCGGACAGAGCTCTTTTTTCGGACTATGGATAGTCATTCGATAGCGTAGTTGTTTCTCATTTTAACGCTGTGTGTATATCCTCAAAACACCGTTTCTTTGCTACATGGCAGGTGAAATAAATTGGATTTCCACCTACGGCCAAGGTCGACTTTGGCCAATTCACGTGCGTGGGTGAGGCAGCCACGTAACCGGCGCAAGGTCTATCGGCTGCCTCTGTCAGCCGCACGTGAGTTGGCCAAAGTCGACCCTGGACGTAGATGAAAATTCAATTTATTTCACCTGCTACGCTGTAAAGAAACAGTCTTTTCAGAATATAAGCACAGCGTTGGAATCAGAAACAACTACGCTATCGAATGATTATCAATAGTCCGAAGAAAGAGCTCTGTCCGACGAGGAATATGCGCGTTTTCGACACAAGAAATCTCCTCTTGTAGCAACGCCAAGGCTTTTCTGAAAGGAGGCGACGTAGGGTTGTAGCCCGACGTCTCAGCTTTCGAACGCTCACTAACATCGCTATGAAAAGTTCCTCTCAAGTGGATAAGATCGGTCTAATCATTTGTTCCCTCATAATCAGGATGAACAAAGAATTCTTCTAAGAGAAGAGAGAAAAAGATCACTAACTCATCACGACTGTAGATGACGACAGAGGCGTCAAAGCTTGCCGACGCCAAGTATCCGACCATAATGGGAGAATTGAACGCATCGGACGGCTCTCGAATGGCTGTCGTCGATCGTCGTCGAGCACTCCAAATATGGTCGACCTTCAACGAACTCGATCTGACACTGCCACTGCGCCATTGCGACGAGAGCAAAGCAGTCGTCTCTTACCTGCGATTCTCTTCCATATTCGAACGGTTTTGTCGTCTCCACAACTGGCCAGAAGCGATCCGTTATGATTCCAGCTCACCGCCCACACTCTACTACCCGCTGTTCCTTCCACAACCGACGAGTTCACTTGTAGCGTCGATAACTCTCTTATATTGGACATTTCCTAGGAAAATAAGCGACATTAAGTCAGCAACGGGGATTTGCCTCAGAGGAACAAACCTTCAAGTCGAGACTAATAAAGAATAAATAAAATTAAGGCTAAATAAGAATAACCAAAAATAAATGTTAAATTTAAACCGAGAATTAAATAGGTACTAGAGAAGACGACGACAGTAACACCGAGAAATGTTCAAATATTATTTGTTTTGCACGTCGTCCGTGATTGCGTACTACATTGACTAGCGCAGTCGTTAGTGATGCGTTCTATCAGGAAGCACGGTGATCGACGAGGCCTGGGTTCGGTCCTCCCACCAGGCACTCTCTTGTATTCGATCAAACGAATGAATAGGGACATTTTGCTAGGATTTCTCCAAGTTTACAAGGTCAGGTGTCCCGACCAGAATTTTGCGACATCCCTAAAAAAACACGAAATCCTGAAGCAGCAACCAAAGCAACACGTGAGGTACTGGGCAAATCATTGTCAAGCTTGAATGTGAGGAAACGAAGTGCTGAGATCCGCTCGATAAACTGTTGTGCTGGTTCGCTTAAGCTGGTGAAAAAGTAATTGCGCTTATGCACTGTTGAAATGCGTAGTTTGATAATGAACTAAAAATTTTCTCATAAATATTGTTTGTGTGAGAGATATATTCAATGGTATTTTTTACTTTATATTTTTGCCGCCAGTGACATATTATTTGCTGTTTATTTTATATTTATTATAGACTACGCGAAGAATGTTGGTAAGTGCAAAAGTAATTGCGCTTTTTCAATGTGGGTTCAAGTCGGGTCGTGAAGAAGCAGAGACAAGTGGCAACATAAGAAAAGGCATTTGGCCTAAAAACTGCTAAAGAACGGGCAGTGTGTAGCGCTGAACCAAAGGTTCTACGAAAGAGATGCACTTCATTGATGCATGAACCGCAATTGCTTTTGCACTCACCCCACCAAAGCTTATGGAAAAAGCAATCATTATAATTGATCCTCCTGGATTATGCGAGGACTGTTGCAGAAGAACTTAACGTCGACCATTCTACTATTCTCGTCATTTGCATCAGATTATAAAAGTAATTGCAGTTTCAAGTCTTGCTGGAATCGCGACTTTTTTTACCAACCTCATACAATTCAAAAGCTCGACTTTCTATGAACCTTAGCATAATTAGTTGATATATGAAAATCGAGAAAAACTATCTTGATCAGCTGAACCGAGTTTGGTAAATTAGTCGTAGTGATTCGGCTGACACTTCAGCGACCCGCCTTCTTCAAAGCCTGGGCCTACGGAGTATTAATCTTCTTTTGAAGGATTTGGAGGATTTTGTTTATATGCTGCCTAGGTCAGGTTTAAAGATCAAACTAAGAAAAGGCGCGCATTCGTCCTTCCGTTCTCTTCGAAATTTTCGGCGTTTATCCAAAATAATTCAAGAGTTTTGCGCGTGGATGTTTTTGATTCCTGCGCCAGGAATGTGACAGTCACATCAAAATCGTTGTAGTTGTGTATTTGTGCCCTATGTGATCCTAAAGGTTTCGTTTTATCTATTTTAGATTTACTATCTAGATGTTCTTTTATGCGGATGAAAAGTGTTCTACCCGTTTCGCCTATATATTCTTCCCCGCATTTCTCACATGTTAGCAAATAAATTGTGCCCGATCTCATACAATCCCCCTCTTTTTCGTTAGTGCAGATCAGGGGCTTAATCATGGGTCAACGTTTAGCACCTAGTCTTGCCAATGCTTCTATGTATAAGGTGGATGGTCCAGTTCTTGTTCACCGCCCATTGCCCTACTGCGGTATAGACGATGTGGCTTGAATCAAGAGCTCTTGACATGCTTCTTCAACTTCATTGAAAGATTCAAATCGGCGACCTTCCAAAAAGTGTCGTGGTGATCGGAAAAGGCCGTAATCAGATGGAGCAACGTTCCGAACTGTAGAGTGATGCGGTAGAATCCGACTATCTCCAGTTCCTTGAACTTTGCCTTGGCCTTTTTGGTTGTATGTGCTTTTGCGTTGTCTTGCTGGAACAAAGCGCGCTTTCGACGAACAAAGCATCAGCAAATGTTTTTGTTACGTCGACAATGTCATTCTGCAGCAGATATAGATAAATTATATATCAATAGATGCGCAAGAAGTAAACCTTTCAAATGATGTGGAAATCACACACGATTCATGCGTAAAACGACATTCCCATCCAAACGATGATAACTTTCTTTCCACCCTAGTACTATCGCCGTCATTGTGTGCCCTTCGCGCGCGCGTTAAACCTCGCCTCCCAGCACTCTCCGGTAGTCAACCAGGGCTCTACAATACGCCACGGCCAGGCTGACCTCGAGGTTTCAAGGAGACGTGCTCAACTAGTATTCTACGATTGTTCAAAAAGAGGACTAAAAAACGAACTGTTCGTTGCTTAGAATTATTCTTCAATAGACGTCGTCGCATAATAGACGCTATGTGTTGGTTCGGCTGTGACTTGAGGATTTCTCGTCTCTTCTCATGTGCTGGATAGTTCGTCGAGTAGGATTCGTCCCGGATTCCCAAATTACTCTAGAACTCTTCCAAAGACTGTCGTAAGAAAAGTGTAGGCAGAAATGTTAAGGAAGCGATAATCCAATATTTGACCGACACTTGGTTCCTTCGCCATAAAAAACAATCTTCTCTCGGCCACATCTATGTTCAAATGATTCGAGCAGACGCCAGTAAGATCTCTTTGCCCTTGTGACGCCTAAGACTAACCGAATGCGCTAGTTTTTTGTATTATTTCTCAGATAATCCTAATCATTTTCCAGCATCTCACTGACCAAACTTGTCCACCTGATAGGTAAATAGTCTTGTTGGCGCCTAACCTTCCTTAGCTCATTTTGCTGAGCACGTATCACTGCCACCTCATCTCCTATATCTTAGCGTATGCTCCAATTTCTCAAATCACTGACTGCCAGTCTAGGCAAAATCTCCGAATTCGTTCTCTGAACGGCAATATGCCGTACACTCTCCGATGCACACTCTTCGTAAATCAATGGATGATACTGACTGACTTATTATCTAGCGTTCACATTCTCGATGCTCCTCTAGGTTCTACAAGCTGCTCCCTACCTCTTTCATCTAAGAATACCAAAATCAAGAATCAGGAATGGTGCGCGACTTCCATGTGCTTTTCAAAGCGTTTTGAAAGCAATGGTTGTTTAAAAAAAAACGTATCACTACAATTATACAAGAGTCAATGTGCAAATTCTCAACAAGGGTAGCTATACATCACATGAATGTAATCAATACAAAAAGTATAGGACAAGATCGAAAGAACGGCGTAAAGCAATGAACATCAATATCAACTAAACTTACATTAACGAAGGTAAAGTATATTTCAACCAAAAATAAAAAGAGGAACACGTTATTGGTACACGGCCACCGATGCCTGTAGTTGCAAAAGTTTAGAGCTAGTGTGCTGTGGGAACTTGTAGTTTACGGTAGCTGCATAGATCACAATAGTCTTAACCCTATAACGATTGATAGCATTAAATGAGTGGGTGGAATCACGGTCTTCTATAAAATACCGTTACAAAAACGATGTTTTATGGTAGCACTAGCCTTATATACTCCACAATTCAACATATAGAGAATTACACAAAACAGTTCAGCAACGACTGACCTGTTTGACAAATATCTCATTGGGAGATGATGTAGCCGAATCGTGTCAGCCATGCATCCCATAAGATGAAAGCAGGACCAGGTAGAACTTCGCGCACCTAGAAGATTTGAGTGCAATAGCAAACACTTCGTAGATAGAAACGGGTTGGAATCAGTCACCTTATTAGGTTCTAGATAAAATTCACCTATTATTATAGGCACTTGACCCGGTTCTGCTGGAATTATCCGTAGTTGTTTAGAAACACTAAAATATAACGTAATTAGTGTAACGTAGATTGAGTGCAAAGTACTGAATTTAACTAGAATACCTAAACGCTTTCTCAGGTAAACGAGATCCACATAAATCAGTCAAAGTGGCAACGTCCAAAAATGTGCATAACGTGGAAGAAAACAGCTTCTTGAAACTGAGGATGGTCTGAAATCAACTCCTTCAGCCGCTTGACACAATGAAATTCCCTCTAATGTGCCTTTTGATAGATTACCTGAGACAAACTGCTCAGCTAATTGTCGCAGTTCATTCACTCTCGCTCTGTCAATCCTCAATATCAGAGATGTGTCTTCTTTGACTATTCTTCGGTTTTATTTTACTTACCATTATGAGGATACTGTAATTATACATCTATGAATATGGATTAATATGCCAAGCATGCAACCTTAGGCGAAAGTTGGATTTCACCCATAGCGGTGAAGCGAGCTACCACTTCAGCACCGAGGTTAACGCTTTGTTACCAATCTTTGCTACCTCACTATGAGCGTCGAATGGTTTGCATTCCACCAATATTTTTGATGAGCTATGGTGAATCCAGCTTTGCCTAAGTGCATGCTTGCATTAATCCATTTAAAGTTGATTTGACTGGAAAAGAACACAAACAATAGATGTTCTTAAAGAGACGGACCTGACTGCTTCACTAAGTTCGGAGCATAACAGGCCAACAGCTTGCCCAATAGCGTTTGAAAGGATGTACAGTTTTACGTCTTGTGTTGTATCACCTCCGACTTCTCTGTCATGTTCTACACGACAAATAACGTCGGACAAATTCCAATATATCTAGGAAAACCGAGAATAGTGAAACTTGACGATTATAAGAGGTCATTGCAATGAACCTACTCATCGATCAGTGCATGAGTACGTTGTCCGTCACGTCTAGAATATCCATGATAGCATTAGCCTGTCCTGTAAGATATACCGCTCGGCTAACAGCCATTTCAAAAACGTCATTCCCAGACGAGGTTCGTATACCCTTAGAAAGAAAGATATGAAGAACAACACTGGGGGTTGCTATCTGAATAATACAATGCTCACAAAAAACTTACCTTTAGGAGGAACCATTAATCAAGTGCTCGTCCGTAATCATCCAATTCACATTCTTTGGTATAAGAAACTAGCAAACGTGCTATATTGAGCGAACATTTTGTGAGATGGGATGAGTCCACTACTACTGCAATAAAAGTCGTATCAACATTGATTAAGAGTGTTTGAAAAACGTGAATAAAAATAACGACTCTCACTCAATCTTATAATCAAAAACGAAAATTGCCTCGCAAACTATCCTTCTTATATAATGGCTGAGCAAGGCTCATATCTTTTCAGAATCAATAGCTAACGTCTCCGGCAATTTTACCTCCTCAGAGTTGGACGTACAAATATGTCATACAAATCTAATTGCTCGGGCAACCCTTTGGGGACCGCCGTTGGTGGGAGGCGACGTCTCGCCATGCCTGTCGCGCGGCAGTCGCAAGCAGGCAGCATCTGCACATCGATCGCGTTTGTAGATGGTGCCTTTCTGCCTTGCCCGAGACGCGACGCCACCATTACAGTAGCTGAGTGAGATACGACGTCGTGCGGCGTGCTACGTCTCGTGGGACGTGGTCCCCAAAGAGTTGATTTTTCCCATATGTAGTGGATATGTAACACACGGTCAATTCAAACGCCTAGTAACTGTAAGGAAAACCCACTGCTAAAGTATTTATGACCTCTACCATATGATATTGATAATGGTTGCTATTCTCACAAGAGCTAGACTCTTATATTGTTTTGCATTACATCGGCGGAGCCAAACTGGAAGTGTCTGTCAGCATGGGAACGACTTCACGCCCTCTGCCTCGATTAGTCGCCGACTACAGTACTATTTTCCACCGCAAGATCCGCAGCTAAGTTTTGAACTGATATGCGCGCGGTTTTGCGACGAAAAGTGGTACTGTAATTGGAGGCTAATCGGGGTAGAGAAGGTGAAGTCATTCCCACGGTGGCGGACTCGCCCAGTTTGAGTCAGCGGAAGTCGACCGTCTAGGCACTAGAGAAGACAGAATCGCCGACACGTTCCCATCGTTTCAGCAGGAAATACAAACCTCTCGTAAGTTTTATATTTAGAAAAAAGAATGTTAAAAACATGGCTTTAGAAACAAGAAAGAGAACATGTCCTTACGAACAAGACTACGAGGAACAACTAGTCCAAAACAGAAATAAACGAACACAATTCTGCAGCCGCATCTAATGTGTTTCGCATATAGCCCATCTCATAAACAAGTATACCAACATGTACAGCGTCAGCAACATGACCACAGTCGAAAAGGAGCTGGAAAATTATAACTATTGCGAATTAAAATTGCCGAATGACATAAAAAAATACTCCGCTCAAAAAAATATTCGTGACCAATAGATTATTGTACCCTCACACCGCGTTCAAACTGTCCAGAGGGCCCAAGTGCTGTAGGACATTACTGGAACTCGTTAATACCATCAGCCACGAAAGACGATTCGTCTTAAAAGTTTAAAAATATCTTCAAAGAGTGACTGAGGAAACCTCAAGGATTTAGCTGGAAGACCTCACTATAATTAATGGAAATGTTCTTCTGAACTTCGGCATATGAATTAGCCGAAAGCTTTGGATCAATTTTCAGAGCGAATGACTTGAACCATAGCCGGTTTTCAAGTGTATCCGCCAGATTAGAATCTGAAAATCATATACTTGACTGTTCGTCTCGACAGTTGACAAGAATTCCGCTACGACTCGATTACCGCAATCCAATTTTTAGCCCTTGGGTACAAGGCCTTTTCCGCTTCTATTCAGACTAAGATTTTTTTTGTCATTCGATAGCTCTCGGCAGTTTTGATACTGCACTTACTTTCCTATGATGCCCTTTTAGTGCGCTGTAACTGCAGAATCGAAATTCTCTTCCTAATCAAGCACTAGAAGGCCTTTTCAGGAAGCAAGCGCAGTATAGAAATCACCTCCTATCCGACTGCTTTTGAGGCCTCGCTTGGAACAGTATGATCTGATAAAATATTTTGACCCATTCATGCGGTTTAACATGGCACCTATAGTGCAAGACGTACGTTTTGGTTTTCATGTAAGGCCTCATCAGTAGCACATGCCTTTTGGTTCAAGCGGCCCTCACACATAAGAGAATCGGCGCCCAACATCTTACACCACACCACCGCAGAAAACATCAGCCGACATTATGGTGACAGTCGATTGCTCGATGGCTGGTATAATAAATGCAGCATTATAAATGCTTCAGACCTCATAAAACGCTTAGAACACGTTTTCAGATTATATTGTTGTGAGGCGTAAAAAAAAGTCGAATATAAAGGTATTGCTATATTTGTTTTACTAGCCATCGAGCACATGTGGCGCAGTGGTTGGAGTTGCTCTGCGTCGCGCACGAGGTCAATGGTTCGATCGCGCGCTCATGGCTCACCAAGCCATCCATCCCTGCGGGGTCGGTAAATTGGTACCAGGCAGGTCTCAGACTTGTCTGGGATAAGCAGCGCTGACTCGGTTCAGCGGGAGGCCACCATGAGTCATCGTAAAGGCCAGATATGCATTCACTCACCTCAAACGAAGTTGAAATTTGAAGTCGAATGCATGGCGCATCCCTCAGGGATTGATCAACCCCGAAAGCTTTATCCTTCTTATCCTTTAGGCATCGAGCAATCGTCTGTCACTGCAATGTCAGGTGATCTTTTCACCGGATGTGCAGTGTAGGATGCTCGGTGCTGATTCCCTTATATGTAGGGGCTCGGAACCGAAAGGCACCGTGCTACTTGGGTCATGCATTCGATTTCATCAAAACTCGTTTTAGGTGACTGATTGCCTACTGGCTTTTATAGTGAATCGCAGTGGCCTGGCGATGTATCAAATCAGTGCTGATATTCTCCCCAACAAGTCTGCTAACAATTCGCCAAGTCCAGAGAAAAGGAGAGAAAGGGAGGCTTAGCGAGCTATGGGTGAGCATGTGAACCATCGATTACACCAGTGTGGCAGGGTACCTCTAACCACAGCACTATACACGATCTTGATGGCATCAACTTTTGAAATATTGATGACTGTCTGAGAGTTTGCGCATCAGTGATATCAGACTGGTTACTAACAAATTCACCAGCTTACCTTAATGTAATGAACTTGGTCGCGAAAGTTGGTTACAGCTCGTTGAAATGCAACATCATCGCAGTCGTGACTAATTATAATAGGAAAAAGATCCTTAGACGGGCGATACTTGAATTAGAACAAAATTACCACTACTGTTTGGAGTCATTCACAAATAACTTCATAGAAAAAAGAAATGAAAATTTTGGAAGATAAGCATAAAACTTACAAAATCAACTTCTCAATAAGGTTAGCGGCGGCTGTTGGACGATTACAGGCGAACATCTGCAATATTCTTTTCCAAAAATATAATTCTTTGACTGAACATCCAAGAGTGTTGAAGTGTTTGTAAAACACTTCATCCGAGGAAGGAGGAGTTGAACCCGCATTTCACCTAGGCCGGAGCGCGTGCTACAACTACACCACTGAAGCCACCGCTTTACATCCATAATCTTTTCTCTAATAGAAGTCATCGAATTTCTCAGCAACCAACATTTAACAGACTTGATCTGATAAGCACATATCGGCATCAAACTTAGTTGAGCTACAGCTACGATAGCTTACATCGTAGAGTAGTAGCGAAGCGGTGGGATCGAAGGTGAAGTGGTTTCGGCGCCACCAGTGTGAGTGAAAATCGAGTTCAACTTCCGCCCTAGATCGAATGCTTTGCAATTTACTCAGTATTCTTGGACGTATAGAGCGCACTGTAAAATTAGTTTCAACATAAAATAAAAATCTCAATAAAAAGGAACCTTATGCTTAAGTGATATTCACATGAAATCTCCTGAAAAGACAAAGCAGTGGACGTAACTAACCAAAACCGCCATAGGTTCTTTCCAGTGACGACGAACGCCTTCAAGTAAAGAGGTATGAATCTAAATTAGAATAATGTAGACTGTAATAAACCTACGGGGTCCATTTCGGTCGATGGCATGGGTTTCCAAGCCTATCTTTTACGTTGGAAACGGCATAAGAAAGAGTGTCAGCAATCATCTAAAGGCTTAAATCTCGAAGAACAGCTGTACAGAGTCGGTTCTCTGAAAATAACTTTTTATAACGCTAAAAAATCAAAAATAAAATTATATTTCCATCGGTTGCGCAATACTATTACTTCGCTCGAAGCACGATAAGCACATAAACGTTTAGAGGAAATCTTCTAGTATCAGAGTCAGACGTTTGATCCGGAGTTTCTCCCAAGGCGGAGAAACAATTCTTACTCAATTACACATCACTTAGGCAAGATCAATCGATGTTCGCGCCGACCTCTCCTACTCCCCACTCCGCCGCCCATACTCGTGCACCTGGATCAATCTCATAATCTCTACTGCGTTAAAAAGAAACCATCTTTTCAAGACATAAGCACAGCGTTAGAATTGGTGAATTTAACGCTATCGAATGGTCACTAATAGCCTGAAGAGAGCGCTTTGTGTTGCGAGAAATATGCGTGTGAGAAACATGATTTATTTTGAATTTTCCAGCATTATCAAAGGAACTTTTGAAAAAAAAACCGGCTACGTACAGCGCCAGCTTGAGATTCAAGCTTTCGAAAATCACAAACTCTCATACGGCGACTTCTTCATCAGCGTAAGGGGTAAGCTTGAAAATCTGTGCTACCAAACGGTAAGTGCCTCTTCTTTAACATCCAAACTTTTTCCTTCTATGTAAACAAAACCTTGATCGAAATGAACTTTGTTAGGATAGGAGGTCACAATAGGCCCATATAAACCACTAAACCTTCACAATAGAGCAACCAGTTTAACACTACATATAATTTAGTGCATCGGCTGCAAACCCTTGCTACAGTTTTTGCCGTTTATCCGAAATGCCTCAAGAGTTTTGCGCGTGGACATCATTGATTTCTGCGCTAGGATTGTGACAGTCACATCAAAATCCTTGTCGCTGTGTCTTTGTGCCCTATGTAAACCTGAAGGTTTGGTTTTATCTATTTTAGATCTACTATCCAGATATCTTTTATGCGTATGAAAAGTGGTTTACCCGTTTCGCTTATATATTTTTCCATGTTTACATGTTAGCAAATAAATTGTGCCCAATCGCATACAATCCCCCTCCTTTCTGTTAGGGCAGATCATACAGTTTTTGGTGATGCAAAATAGATCGTGAAGTCTATTGCGGATCAGCTGATGGCGTAGGGTGGGAGGTGGGATTTTACTCACGGAATTTTCAAGACCGCATCTTCTTGGCACCTTCTAATCGCGCTGCTGATTTCGTTTCATATTAGTGACAGTCTGAAGGGAACTCCATTGAGGTGCGGAGAATTGTTCTTTCGGGGCCTAATTTCACTTTTTGAAATTCCTAAGTGGCAAATGTTTTGTAGCCGTTGGAAATGGCAATTTTTCCTGCCAAGTTCAACGATTCGTTCCTTTCCTCTTCTGTGCACACATTTTTAGCCGTTTGAAAATTTTTTTAATTAGCGATTTCTTCATGTGTGAAGGATAAGAGGGAAGGTGATTGACTAAAATGTTTTTGTTCCTTGGTTTTCATACCATTTTGTACTATAGCCACTATCCAAAAGCTTTACTTGGATGTTTAAGAATGGAAGCCAGCTCCCGTTTGGACTCTCTCGCGTAAATTTTATATGCTCTGACTGTCCGTTCGAGACTTCAAAACACTTGCCCATTTCCTCGTGTGTGAAACAGACAGTCGTCTATATACCGGCAGTAGCGCAATGGGCGGTGAACAAGAACTGGAGCTTCCACCTTATACATAAAAGCGTTGGCAAGTCTAGGTGCAAAACGTTCCCATGGCTGATCCCCTGATCTGCCCTAACGGAAAAGAGGGGGATTGCATGAGATCGGGCACAATTTATGTGCTAACATGTAAAACTTGTGGGGAAGAATATGTAGGCAAAACGGGTAGAACACTTTTCATCCGCATAAAAGAACATCTAGATAGTAAATCTAAAATAGATAAAACCAATCTTTCAAGTTTACATAGGACACAAAAACACAGCAACAAAGATTTTGATGTGACTGCCACAGTGTGAAGTCGAATAGTGATTACACAACCACATATAACGATAAAGTAAATGAATGATTACATGAATGAACGCATCAATGAGAAAGGCGAAAAATCAAATCATAAGACGTAGTTGGTTAAGCGTACCTACAATAAGGTGTGGGTGAGAACCAATTTAGTTTGAATAGATTCTAATCCTTCGTCTGTCTGTTGCGACGTTTTCCACGAGCTCTGCCTTTCCTTGATCCGCGACATTTTGGAGAGTCCTGCTTTTCAGCTGGAGGCTTGCACTGATCTCTGGTCCTTGACCACTGTTGGTCTTCCGAGAATCCGACGCGCCTCGAAGAACTGAGATCTATACAACAACATAGTGTAATTATAAATCTGACGTTCAATAATAACACCTGTCTAGTCATTTGTATGATATAAAAGGAAATTTCTTAAGATTTCTATTTTTTTTTGCTATTTAGTAGCGTTGTGATGTTCTCAATACACATCTAAGAATGTTGAATGGTGTACAAAACATTCTAGCCCAGGCGGAGGTGAACCCGCATTTCACCCATATCGGGCGCGTGTTGTACTACTACATCAGTGAGGCCACCGCTGCACTACCACTATTTCTTTGATATGGACCATAGTAGCTGTCAGTTAACAGCTTTCAACGGGATTGGTCGGAAACCCAGGTTCACCTACCGCTTGTGGTCGAAAGCTTTGCATACAAATCAACTTTATTAGAGGTTTATTTCTTGATTACGTTTGATAGCTCCAGCGATTTGTCAGCATTCAGTTGACAACTCAAGCTGATAACTTACTATTATCCTCCATTTTCTCCTTCGCGTTCTGCTCGTCCTTGAAATTTTCTCGACAGAATGTTCGTTTATGCGAAATGTAGGACATAATGGTGCGGAATATTTCTCCGCATGCTCTGAACAGAACAAAAAGAATGATGTATTGATATAAAAAGTCGTGCTAAAACCACTACGCGATTACTTGCACTCCAGTAACAATGAACATTCCATATCTAGCATTTGTTGCCCTTGTGGCGTGATTTCTGAGAAATATCGTAAATAAGACTCCGCGTTTGACATTTGGTAAAACCTGTAAAAGAAAGTCCGAGAAAAAAGACAACAAAGAGTACAAAAAGGCGAGAAAATTTGTCAATGTGGATATATTCATTGACGTTGAGTGATGTGCAAAACTTTGGCGTCAGGCGAGAGTCGGACCCGCATTTCACCCTTTCCGGGGACGCGTGCTTCTATCATGGAAGGAGTGGTGGCAAAGCAGACGTCGGTAGCGCAATTGGCTAAGCACGTGCCCTCGGAACGGTTGAAATACGAGTTCAATTCCCGCTTGACGTCGCAGTTTTGCGCACCACTCAACATGATAGGATATGTCTGTAACATCATACCACCTCTGAAAGCGGTTAAAGTATAAAGAAATAATCTGTTTGATTTTACATAAATTCATATAATTGTAGCATTGGGCGACCATAAAAGAGTAGAAAAGAGGGTAGCGGGATATCAATAGAAAGGGAAGCGTAAAAATAAACTCTTTAGAAGAAAAACGGGAGTGATTTTGTCACTCGTTCCGTTTTTATGATATAAGATGGCAGGCGACACGTTCAAACGTGATTTACAATGACCGCTGAAATCATGTAGAGGTCCTGCGAAGAAAACCTGCAGAGGCTAGAGCGGCTGCGTACCACGCAAAAGTTTGTTGTGAGCACGGCACATTGGCTGCCTACCACGTAAAAGTGTGTTGTGAGCACGGCACATTGGCTGCCTACCACGTAAAAGTGTGTTGTGAGCACGGCAAATTGGCTGCCTACCATGAGGAAGTGTGTTGTGAGCACGGCATACTGGCGGTTTATCACGTGGAAGTGTGTTGAGAGCATGGCACATTGGCTGCCTACCACGAAAAGTGTGTTGTGACCATGGCGCACTGGGTGCTTACGGCAAGGAATTGTGCTGTGAACCCGACGCATTCGCTACTTGACTGCTAGTCACTGGTGCTGTGATCATTTCACACTGGCTGCTCAGAGAGGAGAAAGTCTTGCAGTCGACTGTTCATTGAACCTCGCTGTAAAAATTAAGCAATTTCTGTGAGAATATTGAGCCTTCTGAGGTTGGTACGTTAATGGCCTACGCATTTTTTTGAGGGCGGTATCGCTCGCCTCGCCAGAACCACATGGCGCACTGATCAACCCCGCCGCCACTCTAGCGATAAAACTATAAGGCTAAAGCTCTCGGCGTTGACATTCCTTGAGGAATGCATCATGCATTCGTCTTCAAATTCTAACTTTGTTTGAGGTGATTGAATGCATCTTTGGCCTTTACAGTGACTTGTGATTTCTTCTCGCTGTGTCGAGTCAGTGCTGCTCATCCTCCCAGACAAATCTAATATCAGTTTAGTACCAATTCACCAACCCCGGAGGGATGGATGGCTTGGTAAACCATGAGCACGAGATCGAACCATTAACCTCGTGTGCGACGCAGTCCACCTCTCCACCACATGCGCTCTTTCGCCACACTCTAGCCATAGGAACAGAGAAACATGTCTCAGAAAAACCACATAAAATTGCGGTCTTCTCCAGTTGTTGCGTTGGTGGCTTACAGCTATTACTGAGTACTGCCTGTCAGTCGAAACAAAAATAGTGAAAACTGCAACTTTACTCAGGTTTCACCGAAACACCTTCCCCCGTTTCTACCATCAGTAGGCGTGAGTGGTGCAGCGCGTGGATCTGACGAGGCGGGCGTTAGTGCCGAAACGTACGTAAGCCATTCATGTATTTACCTCGAAGAGGCTCAAAACATTTTTCCACACATGACGAAGTGTTGTAATCATCGAACATTGGATAGTTTTCTATCAAGCAGCCTTTTGTCAAAACGATTATCAGACATACCACTTTCAAGTTTCACGGCGCGTACTGAAGCCGTGGATTACTCAGCACTTTGACGGATCTACGTTTCAGCATGGTTGAACTCCTGCGCATTCGTCCGCTTAACTGTTGCCATCTGTCAAGAGCGGTTTCCAAGCTTTTACGGTAAGGTCATTTTGTCTTCAAACTAGCTGAATCTCAACCCAGTGGATTACTCAATATGGTCCATCACCTGTATCACCTGTCGTCCCGTTGATCGTCGAGTGACTCGAGCGGGTACCAGCAACTCTACCACTTTTCCCTATCGCGTGCAAGAGTAGCCCAGTGGGTCCTCCTTGCTCTAGGAATTCGCTGAGCATCATATCTTTCTTCTATCGCTTTCGTGAAGAAATCGGACCAACGGGTCGTGGTCTTCCTGTAGAGCGCTTGATGTCTCGAGGAATCCAGTCGGTAACGGCTCTTGTCCACCGGTTGTCGTGAAAGCGCATCACGTGTCCGGCCCACTTTATTTTCGATATCCTGGCGTGTAGAACGGCGTCTCTGATTTTCGATCGTTGACGCAAGTCGGAACTTCGGATCCTTTCTCTCATTTGCGAGATACGGGATACTCTTAGCATCGACCTTTCGACTGCGCGTTCGATAACGCCAAGTGATCTTTCATCCTGCTTACGTAGCGACCAGGTTTCTGCTGCATACGTTAGGGCAGGGATAATTGTCGAGTCGAAAAGGTGGGCACGGAGTCGGATGTTCTTTGTCCTCTTCACTACATCTTCGATGCTCTTAAACGTTCCCCAAGCCGCTCGTTTCCTCCTGCTCAACTCTGGGGCTAGGTCGTTCATCATGTTGATTTCACGACCTAGATAGATGTAACTGGAGCATTCGGAAATTGTCGTTCCGTTGAGCGTGAATGGGGCATTAGAAACCCATCCGTTCCTCATGAACATTGTTTTCGTTAGATTCAGTTGAAGACCGATCTTTCCACAGGCGTTATCGAAATCGGTCAACATTCGTTCCGCTTGGTTGATGTTTGGTGCTATGAGAACGATATCGTCAGCAAAGCGAAGATGGTTTAATTGTCACCGTCAATTTTCACACCCATTTCGTCCCATTCTAATGTTCGCATGACGTTTTGTAGGGTGGCAGTGAATAGTTTTGGCGAAATTGTATCGCCTTGTCGAACCCCTCTTCTTACGTCAATGGTGATATTGTTGTAGAATGGAGATATTTTGGTCATGAAATCTTTATAAAGCTCACGAAGGATCATTATGTACCTAGTAGGGACGCCCTGGTTATCCAGAGCCTTTATAACCGCTTCTGTTTCCACTGAATCAAAGGCTTTCTTCAGATCGATGAAATTGAGACAGAGTGGTTGTTTGTACTCTCGTGAAACTTCAATGAGTCTTGTAATCGTGTGGATGTGGTCTATGGTACTAAATCCTTTTCGGAACCCTGCTTGTTCGCATGGCTGGCCTTCGTCCAGTGTTCTGTCAATCCTGTTTAGGATGACTCAAGTAAAAAGTTCATAGACAATGGACAACAAGCAGAATGGGCGATAATTGCCTATGTCGTGAGGGTCTTCCTTTGAACAACAATACGGTCTTGCTGATTTTCCATTGAATAGGGACCTTACATTCTGACAGGTAGCAAGTGAAGAGCCGAGCCAGGGTGTTGATGAGAACTGGCTGCAAATTCTTCAGGTGTTCTGGTCTAATCCTGTCTAAACCGGGTGTTGTTCTGTTCTTCGACCGACGATGTAGCATGTCGGATTTCGGAAGGGAGGACCAGTGGGACATATTCGTCCTCTTTGGTTCATAGTGGAAGGGAAAATCGCGGCTACTTGCTAGACTCGCGTAGGCACGTTTGACACGGCTTTGACTCGCGTTTTGACGGAATTACGGTGGAAACATGTGTGAGCATCTTGTGCAACTCAGCTGCTGCGATATGTTGATCTTCACGACCCATAACTTAAGCACAATGAAAATAGACAAATAAATAAAGCAAATTCTAGTCAAAAATTGAACAAGGAATTTAATAAAATCACGAGTATTGATAAAAACTATTGTGTCAATGCTAAAATCTGCAAAATACAAAATTAACAGAACTTTTTCCTCACCCTGTATGTATGGTACTTTTCCCTTTGAATGGAAGGAAATGAAGTAACGATCCCTTTTGCTGGATGGAGTTTTCATAGGAGTTTCAGTAGTCTTTAAAAGCTCAAATCTTGGGCTACCGCACCGCATGCTCGTTTTGAAAAATAAGCTTTTTACAGAAATGTAACATTCGAAGTCATGCGCGCTTCGCCTTTTTATCTTCCCCTTTATCACACTTTCAATAAGCTGGGTAACAACACTTACAATAAGCTTTCCCAGGTTGCTAGTAATCGTTCGATAGCTCAAATTTAGAGGAATACAAAAACATGTGTGCTTTTCGAAAAGGTCCCTTCACAGCGCTGTAGCAAAAAGAAAAGCTTCGCGTTTCACATATGCTTGTTTCTCGAAAGACAGAATTCTTTCCTTGAATTATACGTAACTTTGCGACAGCGTGAGTTTTGGTGCATCCAGCGCTATGCTTATTTTTTGAAAAACCTGTTTCACGGCAGCGTAGCATAAAAATGTGATCGTGTTTCACATACTCCGCGCATTTGCTTGTCGACTAGCGAGTGTGATCTGATATTCGCATACATGCATACAAATATATATGTGCATATGTATAGAGTATATATATATATATATATATATATATGTATATATGGCACCTCTTCGTTAGACGGAAAGAAATGAGACAATCCCTACCACTGGACAAAAACAATTGATAAGGGTGCTAGTAATCACTCGAAAGCTTAATTCTTGAGTTACTATGCTACATGCTCTTTTTCATGAGAATACCCTTTTATGACGCTGTAACACTCACATTGAATTACGTCTCATGCCCGTCGCGCACCCATTTATATCACATTTATATTTCGCTGAATGCATGACAAGCATATGAACGTGTAGAGGAGATCTTAGAGTAACAGAATCATATGTTTTATTTGGAAATTTTCTCAAGGCACAAAAAAAAGAGTTCCTGGTATATACCTTATATAGTAGTTTTAGTATCGTTCTTACGGGCGCCGTGGTCGAGTTTTTGTGATGCTGTCGTGACACGCGTGCAGCTAAGCTCCAATTCCTTCACCCACTCTTTCGGGCAGGCAGTAACAACGCCCTATGAAACGCCACTACCAGACTATCCACGAGATTGCAAAAACCAGCTCATACGACGTTTCAGAAGAAGAATAAACGAATTGAATGCTAGAAGTAGAGGGGTCGACGCAGTGAGAAAAAACACTGTGAAGACGCGTTGGCAATTTGTCAAAGGGTCAAGATAAATCCATAATTCGCTGGCAAATATTGCATTCCACGTGCGAGTTGCGTCATGTGCAATGTGGAATGCAATGTTTGTTAGTGAACTATGGATTTTTCTTGACACTTTGACACTTTGCCAGTCCGTCTTCACAGTGTTTTTTTTCTCACTGTGCCGACGCCAGTACTTCTAGCATTCATTTCGCTTATTCTTTTTCTGGAACGTCGTAGAATGCTAGTTGAGCGAGTGTCCTTACAATATCGTGGATAGCCTAGTTGTGGCGTGATCCCAATACTTCTAGCATTCAATGTGTCCTTCGTCTTCTTCTCGATTTACGTAGAACACTGATCGAGCATGTCACCTCAAAATTTCGTGGATAGCCTGACTGTGACATTCCATAGGGCGTTTTTGTTGACTGCTGGAGGGTGTTGGGATGTGGAGCTAGGCTCTACGCGTGCTGTGACGAGCATCACAACCATTTGGCCACGGAGCTCCCTCGGCCTCATGTACATGGATATAGATATTAGATATCCAACTAACTTTCCAAATTCGATCCAAAAACTCAAAAATTTATTTTTTCAAGTAATCGAGGTGTTCTTTGCTGACCTGGTGAGAAACACTGATTTGGTCCACGCAGGCTCTAGAAGAAGATCCACTTATCATCAGTGGTGACAATTCTGTTCAAAAACGAAGAGCGGCGATAACGACGAAGATGAGCTTGCGCAATTTGCTTTCCTTTGTTCTTTCGAGTTTGTGTGAGATTGTGCGGATTCCAGTTGCCCCTCCGCTATTTCTTCCCGGCATCTTTCAAAATCTTCCAGATCTGCTCGTCTGAACATTGGAAATCGGCCAAATCACCACTCGACAAAGTCGGAGGATTTTCTTCAGTCGCTTCAGTGATTACCTCTCGATCAATTTCACGCGGTCCTCCGGATCTTGGTTGCTTGGCCAATTCTGTATCCCATTGTGAAACTTTCCAAACCATTTATACGTCGTAGTTCTACCCAGAACTTGAGGGCCTTTGCCACGATTGATGTTGTCAAATGCAGTTTGAAAGTTGTGCTCCAACTGAAACTCTTAAAGCAGTAAGTTACGATGATTTCACGTGATGGCTTCATTATTAGACAAGTATGTGTAAAATTATACCAAGCGATGCAAAAGAAAATTTTGCACAAAAAAGTGAAAGAAAAATTTGTTTTTGTGGGAAAATTTTTGTTTCCTGGATCAAGTTCGGAAATTTAATTGGAGGCCTAATGAGTATATGAAAATACATTTCAAGCATAACATTGAAACGACGAAGGAATGAGCTTATTCACTTCACTAAAATACAGCTTTCTACGTACAGACTTGCGAGCATGTTTTGCGGGCGGGAATTAAACCCACGTCTCACTCTTCTCGCCGGCGTGCTATCCACTGCACTACAACTCCCTCCCGAGCTTCAAAACTTTCATACCACTCGACAATATTGAACAAAGGATAAAGGATGAAGCCTCGGCATTGACCAATTTCTGGCGGACGTGCAGTGCATTTGCCTTTAGTTTTTAGTCTCGTTTGATGTGATTGAATGCATATCTGACCTTTGCATTGGCCTGTGGTGGCCCACCGATGTGTCAGATCAGTGCTGTTTAACCTCTCCTGAAATGCCTTGTCCCCAATTTCTTGACCCAAAGGGTATGGAAGGCTTGGTGAACCACGAGCACGAGACTGAATCATCCACCCTGTTTGCGACGTAGAGCATCTCTATTCACTGTGCTTTATGCCCTCTTGTGCTGCATATGGGTTGGTTTTAATGAGCGTTTAAGTCACGTAAACCTCACTTCTTAATCTATGTATTTGCTCTGCACGGGGTCAGATCATCAGATCTACATCATTATTCAGTGAAAATTAACGAAAGGTGGTGTATGGTATGGGTAATCTAGTATTTTTTCATTTTATTTTACTTTATTTGATCCGTCTTCACAGTGCTTTCTCTCACTGTGCGGATCCCAGTACTTTTATCACTGAATTTACTGTACGTCTTCTTCTTGAACGTCAGGGATTACTGGCTGAGCTAGTTCCTGTAATCTCGAGGATAGCCTGGCTGTGGTGTTCCATAAAACGTCGCTGTTGACTGCAGGAGAGTGCTGGAGGAGGGGAGACTTGGCTCCACCCGTGCCGCGACGAGCATCACAACCACTGGACCACGGCGCCGCAGACCCAGTTTGCATGGCGGCTATTCGAAATGTATAACTTATTCGATTTCGTTATTTCTGTGCACCCTCTGTATGGATTAAGCGCGGCTCAACTCCCTCTTAGAGTCGAACGTTTTGCAGATGTCGGTAGTGCAACTGGTTGAAGCACGCGCCCCGGAAAAGTCAAAATACAGGTTTGAGTCTCGCGTAATGTCAACGTTTTGCACACCACTTAACATCAGTGGGTATTTTTGTAACGATTAGATGTATATTGTTGCTTTGTCTACAAGCTTCCAAATTTCTGGATCACGGCAGAAACGGAATCGTGTGTCGTCACAGACGAGAACGACTCACAATGTGTATCAACAAGATCTATAGATTTCAAGCACCCTCTGGGCTGTATTTTTTCGTTATAAATGTGTTCACACATCTTTTATTGAGAATCTGTGGTTGTGAAGTATTGAAACTTTGGCTACTCAACGATGAACAGTTTTTTATGAGTAGAACACCATATAGTTTGAGTTTTATTAACAACAAATAGCAGAATAGCTCATCAAGACTCCTAATAGCTTCATAAGCTCTTAGGTGAGAGATACGTGTTCCAAACGAACAAGTAACCTCGCCATCACAAGATCATCTCGTACACCGATCACGAGCGATACATGTGCTACATGTCAAAATACTTGTTCAGAATATAATTACGGTGTCGTGACTTGACCCTCCGACGACAGTGTCGTAACCTGATTTTGTTTCAAAAAGTATTTGAACGAGATGAACTCGTGCCACAATCTGGAACAATTATCACAAATCGCACTTATGACGACATCTAATGAAGAAAATTGGAATAAATAGATATTGAAGAAAGTTGGCAAACATGCTACAGCCGTCAAGTACCTCAAGAACACATAATTGTAGATTTCTACCTCTTGATTTTACATTGCACCTCTTTGATACACTCTGACTTTGGAATGTATTTGATCATCAAGATTTTGATAAAAATGTTTATTATTAAAGTCGAATAATAATTACGCAACCACATATAACGATAGTGTAAATGAATGATTACATAAATGAATGCATCAATGAGAAAGGCGAAAAATCAAATCATAAGACGTGGTTGATTGAGCGTACTTATAATATGGTGTGAATGACAATCCATTCAGTTTGATTAGATCTAATCCTTCTTCTGCCTGTTGCGACGCTTTCCACGAGCTTTGCCTTTCCTTGATCCGCGACATTTTAGCGAATCCTGCCTCTCAGCTGGGAGGCTTGCACTGTTCTCTGGTCCTCGACCACTGTTGGTCTTCTGGGAATCCAACACGCCTTAAGAACTGAGATCTATACAACAACATAGTGTAATTATAAATCTGACGTTCAACACATAAACACCTGTCTACTCATTTGTATGGATATAGAAGGAAATTTCTCAAGATTTCTATTTTTTTGCTATTTAGTAGCGTTGTGATGTTCTCAATGACACATCTAAGAATGTTGAATGGTGTACAAAACATTCTAGCCCAGGCGGAGGTGAACCCGCGTTTCACCCAAATCGGTCGCGTGTTGTACTACTACATCAGTGAGGCCACCGCTGCTCTACCACTATTTCTTTGATATGGACCATCGTAGCTGTCAGTAAACAGCTTTCAACGGGATTAGTAAGAAACTCAGGTTCACCTACCGCTTATGGTCGAAAGCTTTGCATACAAATAAACTTTATTAGAGGTTTATTTCTTGATTACGTTTGATAGCTTCAGCGATTTGTCAGCATTTAGTTGACAGCTCAAGTTGATAACTTACTATTATCCTCCATTTCATCCTTCGCATTCTGCTCGTTCTTAATATTTTCTCGACAAAATGTTCGTCTATGCGAAATGTAGGACATAATGGTGCGGAATATTTCTCCACTTGCTCTGCACAGAACAAAAAAAAGTGATGTATTGATATAAAAAGTCGTGCTAAAACCACTACGACGCTTACTTGCACTCCAGCAGCAGTGAACATTCCAAATCTAACATTTGTTGTCCTTGTGGCGTGATATCTGAGAAATATCGTAGGAACGACTCCGCGTCTGACATAAGGATAAAGCTGTAAAAGAAAGTCCGAGAAAAAAGACAACAAAGAGTACAAAAAGGCGGGAAAACTTGTCAATGTGGATAAATTCGATGACGTTGAGTTGTGTGCAAAACTTTGGCGTCAGGCGGGAGTAGGACCCGCATTTCACCCTTTCCGGAGACGCGCGCTTCTATCATGGAAGTAGTGGAACGGCGAAATTTAAAAACATAATCTGTTTGATTATGCATATATTCATAGAATTGTAGCACTGGGCGACTATAAAAGAGTAGAATAGAGGATAGTGGGATAACAATAGAAAGGGAAGCCGTAAAAATATACTCTTTAGAAGAAAAACGGGAGTGATTTCGTCACTCGTTCCGTTTTTATGATATAAGATGGCAGGCGACACGTTTAAACGTGATTCACAATGACCGGTGAAATCATGTAGAGGTCCTGCGAAGAAAACCTGCACAGGCAGGCGTGCATTTTCAGCCAATTTCACTTTTTGCGCTTGCCTTTTTCTTGGTATTCCATCCTGTCTGTCTCGCTCCATATTTTTTATAGGGATTATTGATCCTGGCTAGGATCTCCTTTGTAGATCAAGTGAAATTGTCATTTTTTCATGCGGCTGTCACATTCGTGGTGCACTTTACTATTGTTATTCAGCTACCCTCTTTTTCTACTTTTTTATAGTCGCCCAGTGTTACAACTATAAGGATATATGTATGATCAAAATGAGCGCATGTGGCGCTGTGGTCAGAGGTGCTCTGCGTCACACACAAGGTCGATGGTTCGATCTCGAGCTCATCACACACCAAGCCTTCCACTCCTCCGGGGTCAATGAATTGTTGCCGGACTGACCACAGACTTGTCTGGGAGGATAAGCAGCATTGGCTCATTACAGACGGAAGCCACCGCAAGTCCTTGTAAAAGGCAGATATGCTTCAATCACCTCAAACGAAGTTGAAAATTGAAGATGTATGGCGCATCCCTCGTGGATTGATCAACGCCGAAAGTATTTTCCTTCGTTATTTTGTATGATCAGAGTGTTTTTTTTTATTTGACCGCTTTTAGGTGTGGTATGATGTTACAGATATATACAATGATGTTGAGTGGTGTGCAAAACTTTGACATCGGAAGGGACTTGAGCTCGCATTTCGCTCTTTGCTAGGCACTTGCTTAACCAATTGCACAACCGACGCCTGTTTTGTCGCCACTCCTACGATAAAAGCACGCGTCCCGGAAAGAGTGAAATTCGGGTTCGACTTGCGCTTTACGCCAAAGTTTTGCAAACCACTCATCATCACTGAATACATCCACCTTGACAATTCTTCTCGCCTCTGTACTCTTTGTTGTATTTTTTCCTGGGCTTTCCTTTACAAGGTTTTTCGTATGTCAGACGCCAAGTCGTTCACCGCTACATCGCAGATATTACGCCGCAAGGGCAATAAATGCTTGATATAGGGTATTCACTGCTACTGGAGCTCAAGTAAGCGCGTAGAGGTTTTAGCACGACTTTTTTATGTAAAGATATCATTCTTGTTGTTCTATTCAGAGAATGTGGAGAAATTTCCCGCACTGTAATGCCCTACATTACGCATATACGAACATTTTTTCAAGAACATATCACGGACGAGCAGAATGCGGAGGGTAAAATAGCGGATATTTGTAAGTTATCAGTCAAAGCTGTAAATCAAATGGTGGAAAATCGCTGCGGCCATTAAAGGTAATCAGGAAATACACCTCTAAGAACGTACTCGGTATGCAAAGCTTTTGACCCCAGGCGGGAGATGAACCTGGGTTTCTGACCATCCCGTTGAACGTTGGTTGCTGACAACTCCGATTATTTACATTGAAGAAGGAGTGGCAGCAGAGCGCCGGCCTTGCTGATATAGTGGTGGCACAAGTCTCTGACATAGTTGAAACTCGGGTCCACCTCCCGCCTGGGGTACGGGAGGTGAACAACAACGATGAAAACATAGAAATCTCAAGAAATTTCGGATCTTTTCTAGAATCTTCAGCATTGTTAAACATCATGTTTTACTATGAAAATCAGTTAATGCTGTTGTCAAATGTCTTCATTCTTCCATTTGAACGTATAAGTCAAAATCAATATCAATTAGGCTTTGTTCTCCAGCGGTATGTTCATCGCCATGTCCTGAGAAGTGCCTCGAATAGAACACGACCCCGACTCGAGACCATGAGTCCCCAAGCAAATTCTGCCAGATAGGTGTCAAGGGACACTGCCGCTTGTTACGTCGTTTGGCTTGGTTCCATGTGCTTTATCATCTGAGTATAGGTACCGGTCTCTGAGTCGACGAACTGGTGGCGATGATTGCGCGAAAACGCTCATAGTGCTTGTCCACCTGGTTTTGAATCAGATTGTACGCTTTTCAACTGTCCGATATGATGGCCGTTCCGGGCGCGATGCGGCGTTTGATGACCTTCAGAGGCGTCTAAGCGTACGATTAGGAGCCTTTTTCAAGAGCACTTCTCCGGTTTCTCTGCACACTCCACCAAACACCTGCTGGGGAAGGGCACGGCCGACGTGGGTTCTTGCGCCTAGAGAACGGACTCGTCATTTTCCACAGTCAGCCCTTTACCACCGACGACGACCGATCCGTGCTTGACGACGCTATCCGCGCAAATGCCTCTCTTAAAGTTGGACCAATCGGCCACAGTCTGTGCGGCGATGCCCAGTGAGGTGTGAGAGAACTCAACGGCGGTCTTCTCGTATGCCCAAAATTAGAGGAAGGTAACCGCCACGCGGAACTTCATTTGGCCTTGTTGCATATCCAACGAGGAGTCTCTCCGAAGCCTGCCTACATCTCGTGGCCATTGGTGTAGATTCTCGAGTTATGCACCACTTCATAGCTCTGCAGGAAAGGGAAGGCGTTTTTTCGTCTCGGATTCTCTCCATGAAATCCAATAGCAGCATCTTGTTACTTCTGTTCTCTATGCGCAAGAACCACGTCGGCGGTGTCCTTCCCCGGCAGTTAGTGATTGGGTGCAGAGAAACCGATGGCGACGTTCATGCCGCCGGAGAACAAGCCTGATTGATATTGATTTTGACTAATACCTTCAGATAGTGAGAATAAAGACATGTGACAACAGCATTGCCTCGCATGGATCGCGACCCCGACTTTTGACCATGCGTCGCCAAGCAAACTAAAAATGCTGTAGTAGGAGGTGAATGAGAAAAGATGCGAAATTTCCTTTTAGATCCATACAAATGAGTTGACAAGTATTTATGTAATGAATGTCAGATTCATGATTACACTATGTTGTTGTATAGATCTCAGTTCTTCAGGCGTGTCGGATTCTCAGAAGACCAACACTGGTCGAGGACCAGAGTACAGTGCAAGCCTCCCAGCTGAGAAGCAAGACTCTCCAAAAAGTCGCGATCAAAAAAAGGCAGAACTCGTGGAAAACGTCGCAGCAGGCAGACGAAGGATTCAATCTGATCAAACTAAATGGATTGTTATTCTCACCATGTTATAAGTACGCTCAACCAACTAGATCTTGTCATTGATTTTCCATCTTTCTCACTGATGAGTTCATAAATGTATCATTCATTGACACTATCGTTATATGTTGTTGCGAAATCCCTACTCGTCTTTAATTATAAGCATTTTTGTTTGAATCTTGGTAATCAAATACATTCCACAGTCAGACTGTATCAAAGAGGTGTAATGTCAAAAAAGCGATAGAAATCTGCAATGATATGTTTTTGGGGCACTTGACGGTTATTGCATATTTAACAACTTTCTTCGACATCTATTTATTCTACATCTTCTCCATAAAACTTTATGAAGCAATATCAGGTCAAATTACGACACCTCACTGATATTCTAGACAAGTATTTTAACTAGTAACTGATCTATCCGAAGTATAGGATGACCTTGTGATGAGGAAGTTACTCGTTCGTGTAGAGCTCAGAAAAAACCTTTTAAGTAGTTCTGTGAGATATTATGTTAATTCTTGTTAATAAAACTGGAAACTTGTAAAGTGTCATAATCATAAAATGTATATACTATCGTTGTATAGTCATAGTCACAATAATTCGCAACCAGAGATTCTCCGCAAAAGATGTGTGATCACAGCCATAACAAAAAAAAACAGCCCAGAGGGTGCATTGAAATCTATAGATCTTGTTAATACACATTTTGAGCCGTTCTCGTCTGTGATTTCTTTTTCGTTTCTGCCGTGATCCAGAAACTGGAAGCTTGTAGACAAAGCAACAATATACATCTAAGAGTAACAAATCTACCCAATGATGTTATGTGATGTGCAAAACCTTGACAATAGACGAGACTCGTACCTGTATTCGCTTTTTACGATTCTGCTTCAACCCATTGCACTACCGATGTCTGCAAAACATCGACGCCATGCGGGAGAGCCGCGCTTCACCCATACTGAGGGCGTAGAACAATAACGAAATCGGATAGATTATACATTTCAAGTAGCTATCATGCAAAATGGCTTAGGGCGCCGTGACCGAGTGGTTGTGATGCACATCGCGGCGAGCTTGGAGACGAGTTCCATCACCCGCAACTCTCTCCGACAGTCAACAACAACGCCTTTTGGAGCGCCGCAGCTAGGATATTCTCGAGATTGCAAGGAGACTCGACGAACCAGAATTCTATGGCGTTTAAGAAAATATGAAACAACGAATTGAATATCAGCAGCACTAGGATTTTCACAGTGTAAAAAATGCTGTGGAGACGGATCAATAATGTGTCTGAAAAGTGTAACTGGGTTTGATGTCAATATGTGCTTCCCGGACCAAACCCGTCAAAGGTGGTTGCTGACAGCAGTGATTAGTACATATTTGAGAGTGCTGGTATCAAATTGGTGATCTCCGCAGTATAATGGTAGCACAAGCTTCCGTTATGGGTAAAGTACAGTCTACATGATTCTAAATTAAAATTCATACCTCTTGACCTGAAGGCGTTCGTCGTCAATAAATAGAACCTATGGCGGTTTTGGTCAGTCACGTCCACTGCTTTGTATTTTCAGGAGATTTCATGTAAATATCACTCAAGCATAAGTTTCCGTTTCATTGAGATTTTTATTTTTTGTTGAAACTAATTTTACAGTGCGCCCTACACGTCCAAGTATACTGAGTAAAATGCAAAACATTTGATCTAGGGCGGAAGTTCAACTCGAGTCACACTCACGCTGGTGGCGCCGATACCACTTCACAATCGAACCCACCGCTTCGCTATTATTCTACGATATAAGCTATCGTAGCTGTAGCTAAACTGGGTCTAATGCCGATATGTGCTTATCAGATCAAATCTGTTGAATGTTGGTTGCTGAGAAATTCGATAACCTCTATTAGAGAGAAAAGTATAGTTGTAAAGCTGTGGCTTCAGTGGTTCAGCGGAAAGAGTTATGTTTTTGGAAAAGAATATTGCAGGTGTTCGCCTGTAATCGTCCAACAGCTGCTGCTAGCCTTATCGAGAAGTTGATTTTGTAAGTTTTGTGCTTACCTTTCAAAATTTTTAACTCTTTTTCTATAAATTTATTTGTGAATGACTCGCAAACAGTAATAGTAATTTTGTTCTAATTTAAGTATCGCCCGTCTAAGGATTTTTTTCCTATTATAATTAGTCAGGGCTGCGATAATGTTGCAGTGCAACGAGCTGTAGCCAACTTTCGCGATCAAGTTCATTACATTGAAGTAAGCTGGTGAATTAGCACTAATTTGATATCACTGTTGTAAAACTCCTGGATGGACATCAATATTTGAAAAGTTGATGCCATCAAGATGGTGTATAGCGCAGTGGTTAGAGGTGCCCTGCGACACAAGTTTGGTCGATAGTTCACATCCTCACTCATAGCTCGATAAGCCTCCTTTTCTCTGAACTTGGCTAATTAGTAGCTGACTTGTTTGGGAGTATATCAGCACTGATTTGATACATCGCTAGGCCACTGCGATTCACTCTAAAGGCTAGTAGGCAATTAGTCACCTAAAACGAATTTTGTTGAAATCGAATGCATGACACATTAAGATTGATCAACGTCGAAAATTTAATTTTTATCCTCTACCCATTAATGCCTATATCATCAGTTCCAGTCATATCAGTCTAGTCCAGCTTCGATCTCTGGGCAACGAGGTTGACTAATTTTTTTTAGCACAAGGTCGCTCCGCAGGTATTAGTCACTGTACCCAGTGTGCACAGTCGATATATGACATAATACTATAATTCAAAACACTATAAGCTAGCGTTCAAGTATACTTTCGACGTGCTTCGATACAACACCGCCATTTTATTGAAGGGTTAGTAGAAAAGTTTTCATGGTTGAAGTGCATGAAGAATGACGTTTGATAGATTATCATCAGGTTTCGGCCGAATTTTTTGAATATTTTTTCGCTACAGGATATCTCTTAGAGATCGATCCTAAACTGTGGTGTGGATGAGGTGGAATGGCAACCGCAAGGTATAGTTTTTTTGGTGTATCTCCATAGTCTGCACATAGCTTCTTGTAAATCATACGGAGCGTTTCAACTGCCATAGTTCTTTGATTTCTATCTCGTAACCTTACATGAGGTTGCTATAATCCATGATAATAGCACATTGTAAGTATTTCATGAGGTCTGTATGAGCACTTATACAGTGCAATACAAATGTTTCAACCTTGCAGCTTCATCATTCGCACAATTCCCCTCGCCGCGTATAATAAAAATACCAGCCTTGAGAAATTCGACTGTTGATCACAGCAATATCCGGTGATTATGACATTAGACGTGCAGTAATATGTTACCCATGTGTGAAGTGAATTTTCACTTGACGCGCGGGTGTAACGTGTTCGTCAATGATGCCTCTATGTGAGGGACTCTCCCCGAGAATGATAGGAACAGACAAGGGGTACCGGGCAACTGAGGAGGCTGCAGGGTCGAAACACGTGTATTACACTGTATAGGTAAGTGCTCATAACAGATATCATGAAAGGTTCAACATATGCTGTCAGGATGTATTAATCTTGAGCGAGGTCTTGAAAAACAGTCAAAAATAATGGTACTTTAATGCGATTTGTTCGAACAACGACGTATCGGCGGTTTCATCTTCCTCCGAGCCTAACAGGTCAGCTAGTCGAACGAATTGTATTATAACGATTTCGTGTCCGGCTTACTAAGGTATAAACTGCAATTACTGTGCAATGCCAAGATTGAAATTAGACGCTCTTGGAATTTTCATTGTTACATTATGCGAGAAAGCCTTAAAACTTCGAATTTTTCAGGATGGAAGCATTGACTTTTCCACTAATTCTTTGTCGTAACGCACCGACTTTTTCTTCGGACTTGGCTGGAAGATGGCGAGATACTCTGTTGCTCTACAACTTGTCAAGTCACATTTTCCAGTTTTCTGACGTATATCACTTGAATGTTCATTGTTATACGGATAAATTTAGAAAGTTGTGGAAAGAGCTGGGACCAAAGTGGCCGGCTTAATTATGGGACGATTGTATGCGGGAACCTGATGTTTGAAATGTAGACATATATCTCTGACTCGTCGCTTTTCTATTGAATTTTCTTCCTCATAACGCCTGGCAATTCCAGGATCGCCAATGTATTTGTCCAGAGATTAGTCGCACAAAAATGACACCATCTGGTAAAGAGGACGCCAGCAAGTAAGTGGGTCTCAAACGCATTATGATAGTTATTGCTTGAGAACCTGCTTGCTTTTTTGGTCGGTTAAGTAATTTAGAGTGTGGAAACAAACCTACTTCTAAAAGAAAGTAGGCATCATTGTTATGATAGTACGCATTGTTTTCCGATCTGCCAGTCACGTTTATCTACTTCGAGATCAAAATATAATAGTGCATCTAGAGAGAAAAAGTTCTTTTTTTTTACGAGTGGAAGCTAGGCAAAGTATATCCCGGGACACCATTAGTTTATGATGTTTAAGGATATGCCATTGTTCAGTCTATTGGTATTGGAGATAATGGTTTGCATTGAAGAGTGGATTAGGACTCCCAGAAAATCAACTTTATCGTCGTGATATGAACGAATTTGTACTTGATAAATTTGTATTTGTAAGAAAGATCTTTACTTTGTGCAAAGTTCCATTTCATATGGCAGACTTCACGAAGATACACTCTTTCGAAGTCGAAAATCTAAGTTATACTCGTGAAAATCTGTTGAAATGTATTCATTTCATCCATCATGCATTAAATAAGTTTTGTCAAATTTCTTCTCCAGAATTCTTTTTTCAGAGGCTTTTTTTTCAGAGGAGGAGAATTCGTTGACAAACACCTTGCAAAGGTGGTTTCAAATCCAGCACCTGTCGTATTTAGCTCTATGAATCTTGACTATCTCCTTGATGTTAGTATTTTCTCTTTGTTTTGTTCTCTTATCACATGGTTATTTATGTTTATCTGATTTCAGGCGAAATACGAGAAGGATTTCTTTCGTAGAGTTTACGAAAATAGCTCCTTGGTATCGATTGATACAGCACTAAGATTCTCAAGCAGAATTAAAATAGTGGACATAGCATAAGGATAGTTAATAGCGGGCACTTTTGAATACTCAAGAGTTTAACAGAACTGAGGAGATATAGTCTCTCTTTGTTGAGCAGAGACAAGATATGTAACGTCAACATCTATTAGATACAGTGTGGTACGTTATTGACGGGCGTTTTAGCGATTTCGTCTTCTTCAGAGCCTGTCAAGGTTTAATTGCCATGTATTCAACTCGTCAAACACTTGCGCATTCTCAGCAAATGAAACTGATTGCAAATATTTCATTCGCATATTACTATGGTTGGAAACAAAGATTTTGGGCACTTGTGAAAACCGAAGATTTTTGCGTGAATTCCAAACAAAAACAATAACGACTCGTCAAAATGAAGATAATCGTTTTCTACGACTTTCTGCCATCGGTCCGCCAAATTCCGGATCTGGTCCCGTCTTTGGTCAACCGAAAGCGCGCTTTGATGGAGAAATACAATGCCAGACTGGGCACTGCCAAAAAGTCCAAAGACGAGTTTGATGAATCTGACGGAGTCGAGTTCTGCCACATCCTGCCTGCAGTCCAGATTGCTCTGCACCCGATTTTGACCTTTTTCTCCGCACGAATGCAAAAGTTTTTGAAGTGTTGCTGATTTGAATCGTTTCATAAAGTCGAAGAAGCATGTCAAAGGTTCTTGATCCGAAGTTGAAAACGATGGACTTTGACCAAATCCATGTCTTGGCGAAGCGATGGTAGAGAGTCAAGGAAAGCGATGACCATAATTTTGGAGGAGTTATTGTTTTCTTTAGAATTATGCATAATTTTCCATATTTTCACAAGTGCCCAAAAGTTACTTTACAGCCTAATAATAACGTTTTATGCAATACGCACCGTTTTGGTTCTTTATGTCTTTTGTGTTGTTGCCTCGAGACCAGCTGCACCGTTTCTTAGATGGGGTTGAGAATAGTAAGGTTTATGGCTCAGGCCAGTATGGATCAGCTTGATATGTGGCTCAAAGCCACTCACGATCACAAAATACTCTCTTTATGGTTCATTGTTGCATTTCTAGAAATCGTACAATTTGCTGCGAGAGTTTTTCGCGATGATTTTTTTCAAATTCTTTTCCGTGAATACTGACTTCTGCCTCAATTAATTAACAGCTCTGTTTTTCTGCCCTACGCTTACATGGTGCAGTGTTTGGTTTGACTTCAAACTTATCTCCATAAGTGCTTTTTTACACGGGTGCAAGATGATTTTCCCAGTTGCCGGTGTAATTGTTCCCGCATTATTTACACGAGATCATGTACACCGTACGCCAGCTCGTGTAATCGCCTTCTCTACCGTTAGGGCAAATTATGCAGTTTTTCCTTCCGCATAGACGTCCATACAAACGATCATGGACTTGCTCTTGGAGTGTTTGGTGGTTTTCCAGCTACTGCATCACAATCTCTAAATTGGCCCTTTATATTATGTAACATTCTATAGCTATGCTTATTTCGTTGAAAATGAAAGGGGATTATGATTGGGAGCTTGTCTTCACAACTTATTGTTTGAGACGTCGTTTTTCTTTTGAATCTAGTAAAGAAAACATGTTGAAAATACTTTCCTTTGTCATTCATCATCCGAAAAGGTATTCAACACTCAGTAAAGAAAAGAGTGAAGAAAAGACGAAAAGTGAACATAGCCAAGTAGCAGGCACGGCTGTTCTAGAGGCATCAGATGTTTCTCATCTCAAAGTCCATTCTTTAATATGCGTGATCTTATACTTATTGAACGAGGCATGCAAGTCAATACATATTCATTTACATCCACTGACTCCTTAAAATTCAAGATTAGACCCATAACCAGCTCTGTAAGTGGGTTTACGGGTAGCATAACATGGTTTATCTACGTAATACTCGCCGAGTTACTAAAACACATCCCGACATTTCACGGACAACAACGTATTCTAGACCAACTATGTAACGCGTCTTCTAATAGCCCGTATACCATTGGAACCTTTCGACGTGACCGCCCTTAATATAATACTAACATGTCGATTAATACAGCAAGCCATCCGCGAGCACTTTATAGAACACGAAAAATCTATAACCATGTTTAATTCCTCATGACAGGTTTCTTGAAAGAGTGTCTAGACAGCTCAGTCATTCGATGATCCGATAAATCTTTACACACTTGCAGAAGGTTGGCAGTGGAACAGCAATTAGCACTAATCATTGCTTTACTCTTCTGTGATATATAGATGACTGCTTTGTCATCTGTTCATGCTGTAGAAGATAGATAATATACTGAGTTGTTAAATAAATAGGTAAAGTACATAAAGTTTGCCGGGGAATAACCGAAAGCGAACTCGCTTTCATTTTTGAAACTTTAAGTCAGCCTCTCCAAAAGCTCCTACAACACAAAGTGGTTCCGAACGCCACATATAAAAATATAATGTTTCATTACCTTACCTGTGAAAAACTTGTCAAACATTCATTAGCGGTTGTTATCCAATCTCAATGGCTACCAATCATCCGCAGTTCCTGCGATAGAAGGAAAAGATAGAACTTTGCTGAAGCACGGTCGGTTCCGATGAGTTGGTTGGGGTGGTCGAGACACCATCGATTACTCTTAGACACCAGTTTATTCGTAACCGATCATATGACCATCTATGCAAAAGTAAGGATCTCATAATCTGTCCCAATCCTAGAGAACTCGAATACATGAGCTCTGGTATGGTTTCCTCACTCTTATTAAGCACGCGGAGACGAATGTACATTGGCGAATGATACATCACTCTGCATCCGTATAAAAGAGCTTGCAGTTGGAAAACTTTATTTCAGACCAAAAACTCCTTCAGGCTTACATAAGCAGAGAGACCCAATAGAGTAATCTATATTTTTAAACAAGAACTGAAAGTATCCTCACGGAAAAATTTTGAACTCTTTTTGATGGATTTCAGAGATCAAGAAAGTTAGCCACAAGGAGGAATGTATCGCGATTTCGCCTAAGGTCGTGCCATACCTTAGACCGATTTTTCTTGCCTGAATCAAGCACATTTCCATCCCATTTGAAACCTCACACATGTTCCCTAATGAATAGTTGAAAGATTTAACAAGAGTGAAACGAGGAACATTCAAAAGAAGTTGTTTATTGCGCGAACAAAAGTACTGTCAGGTTTTTCTTATGATGTCAAGTGAAATATTTGACTGAGTGAATTGCGAAACAGTTGGCTCTTTTCAGGCCCTAAGGAAGGTGAAACTGGTGAGACGTCAGCCAATATTGTACTTTTTTGTATTGAGTCTTATCGTTGACAATCCCTTGTCCGCTCACCAAGGAATATTAGCTATTCTGGTCAGTACCTAGGATAATAGATAGTAGGTCTCGTGAAAATTGAGGAGGGCTTCAGTCTCTGTTGGACGTTTTACAAATATGTATCAAAAAATGTAATAGTACCTGTGAATTTTAATTTAGATAATGAAAACACGTACCGATTCAGTTATCTATTTTTCAAGTTTAGAATATACAGGAAACAAAGATTTCATGAAAAGGCCCACAAATTTCATTTCATGCATGATTCCAAGGTAATAGTTCAACGATTGTCTCATGTCCATTCTCCTTTGTCATTGACTAACTCGTGCAGAGACCATAAACAAACATTGCATTGTTCAATCTCAATGTAAAATATATGCTTTCCTTGTCGCGCAGCGTTTTTGATGTGCAGTGATGGTAATGGTGACTAGAAACACGAAGGAGAGACGAAAAGGATGTTAAATTTTTGGATCTGTTCTATGACTCTTATCCTTTTGAGTCCTAAGTTAGTTTTCCACGCGACAAGCGACAGGACTACACGGCGACCACAGTGCGGTATAATGACGTGGTAGTTTTCTAATGATATTCGAATTTTTATCATCCTCTAGAAGCGTTTAGTTGTCGGCAAAATATGATAGAAGAGATTCCGATAAAGATTTTTGATGAAACGTGCTGGAACAGTTTACTGGAAATGTGCTACGTATTGCAATGTGATGCCACTTTTTCGATGAGGCTTAAAATTCCCGAGACCAGTGTATTTAAAGAATTGGGGTACATTCATGAAGATCAGAAAAGACTTTGATTCATTGTATCATAGGTGGTGACTTCTTATATTACCCTCTCAAACTCTGCTATGAACAATAATAAATTTGTCACTCACTATCTCCAAAGTACTCAAATTGATCAATGCAGACTCTGTAGCATGGCTTCCTCAGGCCACATATTGAGAAGTATCTGTATAAGTCCCTTTCAAAAGTCGTTCATTGTAGAAAATGTGCGACAAGTGTGTGGTATTTTATGTTCCATAATTCGGGAGCCTGCGGCCGAGTGGCTAATGATGCTCTCCGCGGAATCCGTCCCCCACCCTGAACATCTTCCGTCAATCAGACCGAGCGCCCTAAGGAGTGCCTCAGCTTGGCTAATCTTGAGATTGTAAGCAAATGTGTTCAGCCAGAATCTTACGACGGTCATTAACAATACAAATCCTTAATCAAGCGGGAAACGCAAGAAGAGAATGGATGCTAGAAAAACTGAGATGTGCATAAAGAAAAAACTGTGACATGCATGAAATAAAGTGATCTAAAGTGATATTTTAACCAAAGCAGAGGTTCTTTGTTATAAGTAAAATTCGATGGGCACGAGCTCATAGTGACTGCTGAAATGAACTTGGTGCCCACTACTTGAGGTAGTTTCACAGAATCTTTCCTTATCGAAGAAGCTGTTCAGTTGTCGCATTTGAATTGAGCACAACTAACGTAACTGTAATTTATTCATCGTAATGATATCACATCAAAAGGCGAAATCTTACGTTACGACTTATGCATAACATAATTGCGAGAACTAACAGTATTGTTACAAGCCGATGTTGACCATTAAAAATCAGTTCTGTTTCTTGTCGCGTTTAATTTTTCTTCTTCCGCTCTTGTGAATACGTGATGCTACCTGCTTTACTTCCGACTGGGTTTTTGCCGAATCGTCGCTGAAAGTATACGCTACATTGATCAGTGGTATGAATACTGGAGTGATGGGAGGTTCGTACTTGTCTTATGATCACCTAAGCCACCTATAATCCCATATGTCAAATTTCATCAGCCAACTGGCTAACGGTGAAATCCATCAAGACTCTGTCACACAATTCAGTGGGTTCAGGGTTAAATTCGCGCAATAAATTTGGAAAACATGATGTTTAGAATTCAGCAAAAAGTTCTAGGAAATTTTCGAAAGTTTCATTTTATGCGCAAACTAGCAACAAGAAACTGCATCATCCTTCAAAGCATAGGCCGTCATTGTCTACGACTTTCTGCCATCGTTCTGCATAATTCCGAATCTGCTCGAAGTACCATTTCGGCTCCATTGAATCTCTTGACATGCTTCTTCAGCTTCATCAAATTATTCAATCGACGGAATTCGAAAAATTTTGCATTGATCGAAAGAGACTAAACTCGGATGGAGCAACGTCTGGACTGTAGGTGGGGTGCGGAAGAACTTTGACACCGTTAAACTTTTCCCAGATGGCTGGCCAGAACGATGCATCTTTTCGAGATCAACATTGTCTTCCGCACACCACCCTGCATTATTGGGTTTTTGGTTTTTTGTTTTGGGTTTTGGTTATTGGGTTTTTGGTTTGTTTGGTTTTTTTGGTTTTACACCATACCACCACAATAGCCGGTCAAATAAGATGAACTCTATTTGCCCTTAGTCGATTTTGTCGCCGTACCAACATCTTCACCCTCATTAATCTCATTGATGACTTTACGAATTGTTAAACTTTTTCTCCGACAATAACGAATCAATGCACGCAAAGCATACTGTTCAATAGACATTTTGGAGTTGAAATCAATGGACTAGATAAGTATATGCAAGACTATCAATAAAAGCGAGACAGAGATGTCTTAAATGAGTTTTTCAAGTATTTATTAGAACTTTATTCTTAACCGAATACATGAGGATCTGAGGTTCTCACTGTATGTGACGTTTATAACATGTTGCATTGAAAAGCTGTATACGTACGAAATTATATTAGTTCTTATGTACATCCAGTGACCTGAGCTTTTAGAATTCAATAGCTGCTAGGAATCGCTTAAAGCTAAAGATGTGAATTTTTGGAAATTTTGCACCCGAACAAGCAATTATTGTTGAAGAACACTTACGTCCTGTCCGTAATAGCGTGAGATTCAGTAGTGTGTGTTTCTGTTGTGCTTCTGAAAAATATCTTCGTAGCATGATTGTCTTCGAGCATTTATCATATGAATATTTCTACAACCTTCTAGAAGAAAAGGCGATTATCTACAAGCTGTCTCAACATTTACACTCTAATGTCTACTCACGATCAGTGCCATAACAATTCGAAGCGTAATATCTCGCCAAGGAGCGCTTGGCACAACTGTAGTAATGCCTCTCATCACAACCATGATACTGGCTCGACTTCGTCAACTATTTAGTGTCGCGAAATTGATGTCAGTCTAGCTTGGAGACAGTTTATTTCTTGAATTCAAGTGGGAACGCTCTAGACCTCAAGAATCTAGGAAGAATTGACTTGACCACCATCTGCATTCAGAGGTGACAAACGTTTAGCATCAGCCAAATAGGCGCGTAAAAAAGTCGAAGATTTATGATGGTAATAGAAGCGAGGAAACGATTCGAATTCAAGAAGCAGAAGGATTCACACAATATCTACGATGTTAGGTCATGTTAGAGAAGTTTTTTCCGTCACTCTAGTTACAAGTTTCTATTTTATATCAATTCATGTCAGCCATTCTGCTTGTCAGAAAAAAGACATTTCGCCAATCGATCTCTACAGGGCGTTTATCTCCGAATGTAGGATAGTATTGACGGTAGTAGCTAGCGTAGTACTGTTGATCGTAGGTTGCTGGCTTTCGAAAGCAATCCTCTACAAAATTCGATTTGTGCCGAGTTTTATAATGATGGATTGGTTAACCTAGGAGCAAAATTACGTAGAAAATTTACAGAATCTACTCTCTAGCATCAAAGGATTGACCAAAGAATTCTCTGCTTTCCTTATAAGCAGACACGAGACTTTTGAAGGCAAATTTTATTTAATGCATTATTGAATAACATTTTCGCGGTTTCACCTCTTTCAGAGGCTCTAACGGTCAAAGACAAACGCAATCTATTCTGTTGAATGCTTACATTACTTCAACAGAAAAAAGCCTTATTCATATTTTTTTAGGTTGTTTGATAGATCCTCCTGAGTAGACTGCACCTTGATTTGTCCTTTTTAGGCTCTGGACGAAGCGAATCTTCGGAGCATTCGCCGATAGTTAATTGAACTACTACTGGTATAAACAGTCTTGTGTCTTCTCATCAAAAAAATGATGATTTACAGAAAGTCTGGAGTTGAACTTAAAAAAAATATTGAGTTACACTAAATGGTCTGCCGTCAAATATCAGTGGAGATCTACTGTCGTCTGGCTCTATATGTTGACCTAGTAAATGAGTTACCTGAGTGCACCATAACCGAAGAAACATATCCTACCTTTCCACAGAGCTATATTGTTTATTATGCACTTCTTCATCTTCATGTTCTGCTGTTTCTTCGGCCTAAAAGTATTTCCTTCCACATATTAAGAAGCAAAAATCTAAGGTGAAACATTAAGATTTTGTACACTTTCTCCTCATATATATCTTTATAATCAAAATTATACTGTATACATAATAATGTCCAGTGGTACGTACATTTCTTCCTATCGGTCCAGCAGTGCAAACAACTCCATGTGCTTTCAAAAGATCTGGTATATCCATTAGAACTGATAGTGAAAACGTGCACCCCACAGTATTATGGGCAATCAGGATACGGATCTATTCCATTTTGGGGACAAAGTGGTCTACGGCTCCAAAAGTACTTTGGCATAGTCTTGAGGGTTTTTTTTTGCCTTATAAGTGGATGCTGCTGCAGCGAAAGTCTAATGCTGAAGAAGAAAAAGTAGTTTAGCTGTCACATAGTAATCGACATTACCTGGGACAATGATGAAAGCAAACGCTGAACAATGTTCTCTAAAATTCAAGGAGCAGTCTGCTAACAGCGATTATGTGCCTTCTCGTTAGCTATATCTGACTATCGAGTAATAACGGAGTATAGAAAGTAGGCAACGCTTCAGTATTGCAACGTCATGGGCAAAAGAAATTTTACAGAAGTGCAAGATTTTGCTATGCTACCACCATGACCATATTCATTACATGAGTTCTTCAAAATTATATAATAAATCTATCACTGAAAAAGCTTCAGCTCACCGTGATTGCGCCATCAGCGTGTATCCTCTCAACTCCATTGATAGTGTTCAACGCGAATTTTTCTGGTGGCGGTGGCCGATGTTTCTTCGACGTCGCAAACAATAATGAGCACAACTGGGCCATTGTTGGACGAAGAACCGGATCAATTACCCTGAAAACCAGAAATTCATCATCGCAGAATTTTTTTTTCTCAGCAAGCCTGTCAAAAGATCTTGTCTCGAATCTTTTTCTACTGATCATTATCACGTAATGAGCGAACTTAGCAATAAGTAGTGCGTCGGCATGGAGTGGTTAGAGTAACCATACATGTTTTTCAGTCCTTAGTGTTTGTTATAAAAGAGCTCGTAAGTGGCTTACAACGTAGAGTCATTCTACATCCTGGTATTAGGTTGGAAGAATAGGTCGGTTCTTTGAGATTATGAGGGGACAAAAGAAAAACCGATCTCATTCGTTGGAGAGGAGCTTTTCATAGGAGTCTTAGTAGCCATACTAAAGCTGAGACTTCAAGCTATAACCCCACATCGCTGATTTTCGAAAAGGCCTCGTTTGACGTTGTTACAGAAGGTGATTTCTTGTGTTGCAGACGTGCATATTTCTCGCTGGACAGAGAACTTTCTTTGGACCATAAGCTATCATTCGATAGCATAATCATTTCTGATTCCAACGCTGTGCTTATAATCTGAAAAGACCGTTTCTCTGCAACGCAGCGGGTTTAATAAGTTTAATTCGCATGTGTGAGCAAGAAGTCTTTGGCCAATTTACGTGCCTGTGCACGAGGCGAGCACGTGGACTGCTGACGCGACACTTCTCTACGCGTTCATATGCTAGAAAATCGATTACTGCGTCATATATATCCATATGTGCGTAACTACCACGTCAGGCGGGATTACACTCTACATCAATGGGTATATATTTGAAACATCATACCACCGCTAAAAGCGATAAATAAGAAGAATTTCGTTTGATCTCTAATATCAATATCTGTCAACGTGACTGGGTTCAATGTCGAAAGCGACTACCCAGGCCAGGTCGTTGACGGCTGGCGGCTGACATATAGATGCACTGTAGCGTAGAAAGTGTTGCGTGAAATGGACGTCAGCAGTGTAACAGATAGAGCACGCGCTCCCGGAGAGTGAGGTGCGGGTTCTTGTCCCGCCTGACGCGAAAGTTTTGCACATCACTCTACATCAATGGGTATATATTTGAAACATCATACCATCTCTAGAAGCGCATAAATAAAAAGAACTTCGATTGCGTCATAGTTCACTGGCCACCGCCAGCCAATGGCCACGTGATTCGCGTAGGACACCGTTGCTCTTACGTGAAATCCGGCTTGTTACCAGCTGCGTTTCCGAGAAACGGTCTTTTCAGGATATAAACACAGCTTTGGGATCAGATCGATTATGCTATCGAATGATTACTTATAGTCCAAAGAAAGAGCTGTGTTAGGCGACAAATATACGCGTATGCAGTGTGAGAAATTTTCATCTGTAGCAGCGTCAAAAAAAGACTTCTTCAAAACCGGCGATGTGGGGCTGCAGTCTGAAGTCTTAGCTTTCGAGCGCTTACTAACAATCTTATAGAAACTCCTCTCCAGAGATCGGTTTCTATTTCTCTCCTCATAACCGAATAATACCGAAAGATCTTTTTTACTTTTTGCTATTTTTATTATTCACAATAAATTTATTTCCTGGTCCTAGTCGAGTTTGATATCATTCGAAAGCTCGTGATCTCGACATTCTAAATATGTGAGCGATTTTTTTTACTCCATAAAATTATTTTTTACTAGGATAACAACTAAGTTGTATCATATTTTCTGTTATTGTAACTTATTTGAAGTAGATTTATCCTGGTCTTTCTGATTAAGTCTTATTCTTTGCAACTGTATGAAATTTTTTTTTCTTTAGAATGAACACTTCAAAAATTAAGTCGTGAACGCACAAAAATCTGGCTATCTCTCAACCTCGAGATGAAATGCAAAATTTCTTACGAACTGCCTTTTTCCTTATTTAAAGTTGGTATTTCTCTTTCAAAATTTGATTGCTAACGTTTCAGTGTGCCTTCAGTCAACCAACAGATCGTACATAAACTTCGCTAATACAATGTGAGTCAAATTTCCAGTTACGAGAGAGTCGTTTTCAGTATGTAACAAAATTCTGCATATCATTAGCGAATTTGAAATGCTTTGATCGTTCATAAGTAATTCATATGGATTAATCAGTCCTGTACACTAAGAAATTATTTGTAGTACCACACCAGACCGACTGAGGTGGAGTTTTTTCCTGTGAAACCTTCTCTTCAAACTGCACAGCTGAAGGGCAAAAGTTTTCTTGATATTCTACATATGTTCAACTTACCTAATGTCACTTTCACCAAAAGGTAAATGGAAACCGAAATTGTCTTTATCTCTTCATCTCATATCGCTCAAGATCGTAATGCTAAATTTCTAATCAGGCAATTTTTCTTCTCAAATGGTAGAAAAGGAAATTTCTTGTGAAAAAGTCAATGATTCGAATATAGAGGCGAACAAGAAGGCGCAGGAGGAAGCAAAAAGAATAAAAAAATCTAGAAACTAAAAGGTGAAGGCGGCGAACTAACATAGTAGAGAGGTGACAAGGATTTTTCTCGCTAACATATCGAGAATATGACTTCTTAGATCGAAACCGAGGCACAGACCAAATTTGTGCTGTAAGCTCCTTCAGCTCGTTGGGTGTTCCATCCGGCATCGGTGGCATATGGCATTTGCGTATGGCGGTGGCGATCTTCTTAGGTGGATCATCAGGCCATGGTTTTACTCCGCAGTTAAAAACCTAATCAGAGTGTGTCGGTTAGATCAAGTAAGTTTATTTTTATTATTCAAGTAACACTCTCATATCCACTCGTATAGTTTGTGCGACCAAATTGAACGTAAAAATGCATGGATTTAGTCGAAGCTTGTATGCCTGTTTCGCAAAAGGTGGATTTTCATCTATTCTTGGATAATGGTGCAATACCTCAAACATCAAAACGGCAAACGACCATACATCCGTCTTTGTACTGAATTTCATCGGTCGTTTCAGTGATTCTGGTGCCATCCACCTGAATGTAGAGGTAAAATGAAGTTTAATGGGAAATGTAACATTTAGGGAAGAGAAGTGCTTGGGTTGCTCAGTGAGTGATAGCAATATCGTTTATCATGGAACGGTGCTAGTTCGAGTCCGCCTGAGGCTCACTAAACCTTTGATCACAGTGGGATTGGAAAATTGATAGTAGCCTTATCGAATTTCAACTCAGTCCCTCAGTTACACTTAGTAACGCTGTAGCACCGATATCCCAGGATTTGAGGAAGAAACGACTCAATCAGCATTCCACAAAACTCATAAGGAAGACGACAATGTCCAAACACCAGCCGAATTTACACGTGAAAAGTTTAGAAATCTTCTCGAATGATGGATAAGAAGAGATGAGGAAACGAATATAATTGAAAAAGCGCTGTGATCCGCACAGTAGATTCAAATATGGATTTTTTAAATCTTATAAATGGGACACTAATTTTCCACGCAAATCGCAGTAACACTCTCGTGTATTTTTTGGAAGCTGTGAGTTCACCCCTAGAAACGAAATTAGAAACATCCCATAACAAGGTTGGATTATAGCGACGATTTACACGTAATTAAAAGCCATTCATCCTTGCGAATGTCCATGGCGTTTTGGAAGTGATCGAGATTCACTCAAGAGATCAACGAGGTGATATTCTTATTCCAGTGCTATAATCGTAATTTTGAACCCGTAGATGTAATTTGTGAGCATTCTCTTATGTCATTAGGAATATGGAAGCATGGAAATAGTATTAAAAAAATTTAAAAAACATCTGTAAATACCGATAAAAACATTAACGACTTAGAATATTCTGATGACGCAATTCAGTTATTGGCAGCCCATAAACAGCAAAAAATTCCTAAGAAATTATTTAGAGAAGTCCACAATCTACCTCAGTGGTATCTGTGGACTTGGTTCATCTTTATCAGCTTCTTCCTTGTCGTCTTTGTCCAAGTCCTTAACGAGTTTTGAAAGACCAAAATCTGCTATCTTTATACATCCTGCAAACAACTTAATCCACTTTCAAATAGTCTTGGCAAATTTGTGAAAGTTTTTTGACATTGTGGTTCAATACCATAAAATATCAGACCTTTTGCTGATATCAAGCAATTTCTAGCAGCTAAATCACGATGAACGCAATTCTTTTTGTGCAAATATCGCATTCCACGGGCAGCCTGTAATCTCTGTAAGATCCAGCACATCATATTTCGTCTGCTGTGAGAATTTGAGAGAATTTAATTACATTGCTTACTTCAAGAATATAGACTATTCTTTCTCCAACTTCTATAGCTTGTTGTTGTTTTTTCAAATGCGACTGTAAATCGCCGCCAGGACAGTATTCCATAATAATCAGTATTGGTGGATGATCACAGGCTACGCCGAACATCTAAAAAAATACAGTAATACGTGTTTTTACTTCTTTTAAGTAAATTGCAAAAATGCGTGTAACTCAATGGTTACAGGCGTATTACAAGCACACATGATCCTTTGCTCGACTCCACACCCCGGGATCATGAAGCCTTCCGACTTTACAGGGCGGGTAAATTGGTATCATACTTGTCTAGAAGTGTAATGCTTTGATCTGATACATCAATAGGCCATCTTAAGTCTCTCTACAGTCCAGATATGCATGTAGTCGTCTCAAACGATGCTTTATTGAGTAAAATGCATGGTGCCGATGGCTGTGAATTAGAGTTGCTGTGATGAACATACATTATGAAGCTGAAGGATACAACCATCAAATTACCTCTATGATCGCAGCAGAGAAAAAACTTGGATGAGAAAAAGGGACATTTTCACTTGAGGTGCCTTATTTATTGCAATGATTCCAGCATTTGTGAACCTTTGACTCGGTGGGAGCTTCTCAGGTAAATCCGGTATCAGTATGACAATTCTGGTGGGGCGGAAGGCATTGGTTGGCTTAATTAAGTCGAGCCAGGGCACTTACTACCGGTTCTGCGCAATTGCATTTCCGTTTTCCGTAAACTAACGACCTAAGTTCCTAATTATACTACTTCAGTTCACAGAACGCATGTGAAGCAACGGTTAAAGATGCTCTGCGTCGCACACGAGGTCAATGGTTTGATCTAGCGTTTATGGCTCTCCAAGTCATCTGCCCCTTCGAGATCGGTAAACTGTTACCAGACTGGTTCCAGACTTGTCTGGTAGGATAAACACCACCGACTCGGCCCAGCGGGAGGCCACCGCGAGTCATTGTAATGGCCAGATATGCATTCAATCACTTCAGACGAAGTTAAAAATTAAAGGCGAATGCATGGCATATCCCTTAGGTATTGATCAGCGCTCACAACTTTCATCCTTTTATTCGTTCGCACAATTTTGTCATGCAGCGTGCAGAGGATCGAAAATTTTCGATTTATTCAGTAAGATTTCCGATCAGCCGTGATTCAAAGTTTGAGCAGTTTTCGCAATTCACTAGATGAATGTAAAAACTTTTTTAGTGCTAATATTCCCGAAGAAATAGTAACTTCAGTGAAATCATCAATACTTACCTCAATCACGTGATGATGAACGTAGTAGCTCATCATTTGGGCTTCGCTAAGCATTTGATCGCGTGCCTCTTTTGATTCTTTGAATCCTTTCGAACTTGAACCCTCATGACAGATCTAAATCAGTCATAGTTTTAAGCGTGGCATAAGTGCTAGATATTAACTAAATTTTAGAAACTAGCAACTGAATTAAACACTGTCCTGAGATCTCATAAATTAGCAGAAATTCTCCCATGTTGTGGTCAACTGTTAAGATCTTTTTTTATTTATTAGAACAACTAGCCTCTTGTGATAAAATGGTTTACTAGAATATTTACAATATATGTATACTTAATCATGGACGATATTGTATACTTATATACTCAATCATCCTATGTATACTTAATCTAGAGCGGCTAAACAAGTACCATTCATTATGCTAATGGCTCAACTTACCAAGGCGCTGGTTCGATCCCATCCGTGTACAACAAGTCTTTCATGACTCTGTCACTTTGGAGTCAGGAAATGGATACCTTTTATCTTGATCAAGTTTTACCCTGGTCCACGCGGAAACTCCTCTGCCGAGATATCCCAGCAATTCGAGGGAAATCGTCTCGTCCAGCATTCATCGACATTCATGTTCAAGGCAAAAAACACTCAAAGAGCTACCGATCATGCATATGTACAGAAAGCTCGACGATTTCCGGGAATGGTCGATGACAAGCATGAGTCAATTGTGGGAAGTGTAGGGATACGAACGTTGCGATGCATGTGATGTCGCATCATATGTTAAATAAATATTGAATAAAAGGCACTTAATTGCGTAATCAGTTGGAAACTAGCAGAGAACGATCAATCACACACATGCAACAGATGTCGCAGATAATATACGAAAAAACCAACCTTTACAGCCACAACAATTTTTTCGCCAGGTTGTCGTGTATATACTCCTTTATAAACATTGCAAAAATTTCCTCTACCAAGTAGATCCTGTGGCAGAAAGCAGTAATTCGCTTATCATTGCAAAGAGTAACATGAAATGTGCTCCAAAAAATAAAACTCACTTTATCCTTATCGAAAGAAACAAGTTCATGCTTTATCAACCATGTTGGGCGAGTAATACCACGTTTCAATTTAGCGTGACCAGGTAGCTTGTGATCCTGAACAGAATGTGTTATGGTGGCCAAGAAACTCGCCGGAAAACATTTTGAAGTTTTGTACCTTGTAATAGTTTATCAAATCAGCGACTTGTGGAAATCGTGGGACATTTTTAGTGCTTTTTCGAAGAACACCAAGTGTCCAAAGTTGGTTATTATCGCATCTGAAAGAAAATAGAATGTGTAATCGTTACCTAGGACAAGCTACAACACTGAAAATCGTTCCTAATTGTGGAACTTCAACTATCGAAAATTACTCACTTTATAGTTAAATTTACTAATTCTCTTCTGTCGTTTAAAACTGAGATTACGATTTCAGGCATATTTCGCGAGTCTGTAGCCCGAACAAGAAAGTCTCCAGGTTCTTTGAGTAAGGCACTAAAGAGAAGTCTGAATGATCGGTGTTCTTGATAACATACTGTGACATACCTAGTGGTGTAGAGTGACTTGCAAAACTTTTGCGTCAGGCGGGACTCGAGCCCACATCTCACTCTATTCGGGAGCGCGTGCTTCAATTAGTTGCACTACTGACGCTTATCACCCTTTCTACGCTACAACGTATCTGTCGAGCGTTTAAATAAAAAAAAAAATTCGTTTCGATCATCCAATACCCAATATCTGTCAACGTGACTGGGTCCAATACCGATACCGACTACCTTGACCACCTGTTGACTGTTGGCTGCTCGCAGATAAATACGTTTTAGCGTACAAAAAATGATGGGAAAACAAGCGTCAGTATGCAACGGGTTAGATCACGCGCTCCCGGATAAAGTGAAATATCGTGCCATAATCTGCCTAATGAATGGCCGAAGTTGAATTAATGCCGTTATGCGAACAGGTAAGGTCGCATGTAGCGCAGTGACTAAAATGCCCTACGGTACATGCCTGAGTTCGATCTCGCACTCCGAGCCTAGTATTGCACAGGGTTCAGCAAATTGGTGCTATGGTATTTTTCTGTTAGACGGCAACAAAAGAATAATTGAGCCCATTCTCTGTACAAAAGCGTTTTATGTTTGTTTTAGTAATCATTCAAAAGCATGAAATTCTAGCTAGAGCGTCATGTAGCCGTTTTTTCAATACATCATCTAATAATGCTGTAAAATCCACATTAAAATTATGTTTTATATCGGCTCCGCTCCTTCATTTCTATCACGCATATAATCGACTGGAAGCACGAAAAGCATGTGAACGTTTAGAGTAAATCTCGTAGTATCTGAGTCAATCGTTTTATATGGAGTTTCTTTCAAGGAGCGAAGAAGAAATTCCTAATTCAAAACAAGCTGCATCCCACACATATAATTCGCGTCGATCGATCGCCCGCCCCTCCTCTCTTTCCCGTAAGTTGGCCGGCAGACAGACTCGCCAAATATGTAAAGCTTGATCTTATTTTTCCTGCCACTGCAATGAAACGGTATTTTCCAGAAAATAAGCACAGCGTTAGAATCGTTGAAATTACGCTATCGAACGTTTACCAATAGTTCAAAGAAACAGCTCTATCCAGCGGGATGTAAAGCACAAATGTTTTTTGTTTCCACAGCACTATCAAAAGAGTTTTTTCAATTAGCAAACATATTTTTGAGTTCTTCAAAACTTGTGCTATCGAATGAGTACTAGCACTCTAAAGAAGGAGTTTCGTCCAGCTAAATATAAGAGTTATAAGAAAAAACGCGTGGTTGCGTGAAACGTAATTTTGTTTTGGATTTTTCATCGTTATAATAAGGTGTCATAATAAACTATTACAAATACACCAAGTTATGCATAGTACTAGCCAGAGGTTTAACCTTTCGAATATTTACTCACATTCCTGTGAAAGATTTGATTATTTATTTGTCGCCGTCTAACAGAAAAGTACCGCCTTTCAATTGGGTTGGAAGGGAGGTTGTGAGGCACTTGTGAAAAATTGAAAATCTATGCGTGAACTTTGAACAAAAACAGTAATAACTATTGCTCAAAATATGCACTATCGTTTTCTACGACTTTCTGCCATTGGTCGAACGATTCCAATCGTCGACCCTCAAAAAAGTGTTGCATTGATCGAAAAATTGTGCGGATCTTGTCGTGGCTTCTTGCGGATAAAATTAAGCTGTTGGAGATGAGTAAGCACAGAAGCATTAGGTTTGTTTGCCAGTTCACGAGCTTTTGACAATTGTTCACCTTCCAAAGCAACAATCAGGTCTTTGTTGTTCAACTTTTCTGAACGTCCTGAACGAGGCTTGTCCTCGAGGAGAAGATCTCCAGGATTAAAGGTTGAAACTAGCGTCTAGTAGCAGAACTGTTTGTTGTGTCTTCTCCTTCAACTATGTTGATTTCATCGACTGCAGCTCTCGTGAAAGACCCTATCTTCAATGATGCGCAATGAAACACGGACTTCGACTGTATCGTCGGACGTGACGGATGCTCGCTTGTAACAAAGTGAAAATAAGCACGAATATTACCTAGGCCTTCAGTAGGGAAATCCCACAAAAGAAACTGTAATATTCACATGATATGCATGGGTGCACCAAAACTTTCTTTCCCACCAGGTATTCATTCTGCGCTGGAATCCACTAATGAGCCTTTTATCGGGGTTCGTGGGAATAGTTTGCGATCCTCAGTGGTGCGATATCCATGCCATGGATCTCTTGGGAAGGTATGCGTAGAAAGGTTTTAGTAGGAAAATGATTTCTTGCCCTGCATTAGATTATTTGAAAGGGAATGGGAAAATTTGAAACATATCTCGGCACACTTTTTTATACATAAGACTGGTGATGAACGCAGGTACAAGCTGAAAATTTTCGACAAATGGCGGTTCTCAGGCCAAAAATACTGTGTATGCTCATTGATAACAGCACAGGACATGTCTAATTGGTGTAGTCAAATTATATGATCCTCCCCATTCTGGACGGCTGCTAAATCATTATCGTTACTTCGTAAGAAAGCAATTATGCGTCAGTTAGAGGTGATAACACTAATCAGACCGACAAAACTGATCTGTGCAACAGTTGTTAACTGAAAACTCCACTTATCACTTACATCACATCTTTTCGTGGGCGGAATCCATGGTACCATATCTGATTTTCCAGGTCGGTCTTAAAACAACAATGCGTAATCAAATTCTAGATAGAATATCATTGACGATTCTCGAAAAGTGCAGCTTACTTCTAAGCTCTACCTATTTTTTTTCATGTTTTTTATCGTACTTAATAGACGACTGGAGATACATTCGTTTTAAGAGCAATCAAAAATTATATAATCCATCAATGAATTTGATCGTGAAACAGTTTCACACATTTTTGAATCCAAACTAGGGTTTTTTTTTTCTTAAAAAGCAATAAACACAACATCTGTGATGGACGGGCCATCGAGTGATTGCAAAATATTGTATGTGTTCGAAAAAAATATTAGGTGAAAGTGTTTGCTTTGAAATCAAAGCGTATTACTCGTAATGCCCGCCAGTGTACATATTAAACTTATATATCGATGTAAGTGCTGGGCATCAATTCATTGAACGATTACACATTAAGTGATCAGTGTGCGAGTCTCGCGACGATGTTTCAATCTATGTCATTACCGTACCTTCATTTGCGACTTCTCCATTTTTGAGTTCTCTGGTTTGACCGTCCTCGGATCGTCCATTCAGTGGAATGCAAGGATTAAGAATTGAATCATACCATGCCATCCTCCCTTTTTATACCACGATAATCAATGAAACTAAAATCATATCTTTCTGATAGCGATAATGGATGTCATAGAAAAACAATGTAGCAAGCGATTTGCTTCAGAGCGGTGTTATATCAACTTACAAATGTTGCTATATTCATCGCGCCCGCCCAATCACGGCGTCGCATTCAAATCATTACTAGCGGCAACTATTTTTCTAACCGGTTGTCTACCACGGACTGAGGGGGGGGGGGGGGGGGCGCCCGACTGCGCCGACCTCCCTCCGTTCGCACCAATCACGTCCGTCCTTTTGTTTCACTATAATATGCTCGAATCTTTGGCACACCAAATCACTCCATATTCCATATAATAATATCGCAACACAAGCGATCAATCTATACAATTTGTTCATCACCATTTATTCAGCAATATGCAATTTGAGTAATAGCTTCCAAAACACATCCAGTAATTATTTTTTTAGCATAGTTTTAAACACAGAAGGAACTGCTTTTAGGCCGACATCCATCTTTTATAGCACTCATATTGGCGATAGTTTTCGCGTGAAGCCTTTTCGGGAGCGCCGCTAGTCTTCGTTTACGGAGAATCGTCTCCTAGACAACTGACATAAACCGCCTCTTTCAAGTCATTAAATGTGGTTGCGCAATCCGACTTGATTCTGTGTCCAAGGAAGGAATGGTCTTCATGAACAGTATCTTTATTTTGAAATGTGCAATCTACCAGCAAACGTCTCCAATCAAAGGAGGTAATTTTGAGAGAACAGGGGAAGACACGTCTTGCCAGTTACCCGAACACAAGATCACATAACAGGAACAGATCAAGCACGGCCTCCCTCGAGGTTATCACGTAGAAGACAAGATGTAGAAATCTCAATCCGGTTCTTTTCTGGTAGAAGAAAAGGGATGAAGGAACAATACTCTTTCACTGGACAAATACTTTCCGTTGCACTTTTAATAATCATTCAAAAGCTCAAATCTCTGGCTACCGTGTTGCCTGACCTTTCTACGAAAAAGTCTTTATATAAGGCTGTAGCAGAAAAGAAACATCAGTATTCACATATGCGTAATTCCCGCAAACAAAGCTCTTCCTTCAGACTATTAATGACCATTCAATAGCGTAGATTTCAACCTTTCCAATGCTGCGATTAATTTCTGGAAAGACTGTTTCAGTGTAAGGTAGCAGGGAAAATAAGAGCGAGTTTCACTTACGCAGCGCATTTGTTTGTTGGCAGGTGTGTGGACTAGGTGTCCGCTTGCAGAGATTTTGATATGCCGTCCTGCGATAAATCAGTCGGCCACGTTGCCGCGTCACACATGTGGAGTGCAATGTTTGTTCTTCAATTTTGGTTATTTCCTTGCTTTAAAAAAGTTCCAAATAAAGCGTATTATTCTGATACTACGACATTTTCGTCACACGTCCATATGGTTTTCGTGCTTACTGAAGTATTAGGAAAAGTACGCGTCCGGTGGGAAACATATTTTACTTTAAACAGTGTGATGCTATAAAAAGACTTCAAAAAAAAAAAAGGCCACGTAGCGTAATTACTAGATATCTAGGCATTCGCATGAATGCTAACATTTTTATGAACAGTTCTTGCTCAGCGACAGCGTTCGTTTTGCATCCCGTACCATCTGAAAGAACAAAACCTCTCACCCGAATCTATACAAAAGTGTCAGGTTAAGGGTTCTACCCTCGAGGGGTTAGCTAAGATGTTAAGTCAGATTCAGACACGTATAGTGTGACCTACCCCACCTAAGCAATTGGAGCTTCGAACGGCGACCAGGAATTATGAAATGAATAGGCCGAGCAAGGGCCCCGATCGACCCAACAGAAGGATAAAATCGTTTTTAATCTGAACAGCGAAAACATAAATAACCATGTACTCAATTCGCGAAACCATATTCTGTACGGGGATGCGAAGTGATCTCGAGGGGGCTGGTGCAGTGAGGTGATCGGTACCGACAAGAAGCCCCTAATTCACTTAGGTTTTGAGTGAACGATGCTTCTCAAAGTTACATTTGCAACCTGAACATTGTTCCCAAGCTAACACATCATGGTTTGGAGTCGTCTCAATCCTTTTTCAACTCCCAGGTGATGAGGCCTTTTCCGTTTTTTTTTTCTCAGACTTTCAGTGATCGTTTGAGAGCATGCTCGTTTCCTCAAAAAATTTCTAGGTGCCCTGTAGGAGCAAAAAGGAAATTGGTTTCAAACTCGAGCCAGCATTTCTTACTTGGCTATGAAGGGATTTTGCAACAATCGCAGGAAGCAGCACCGAGACAGCCAGAATTCCTGGCTGATCTTTACAGATTTTTAGTAGTAATTTGATAGCATAAATTTGATTATAAATTATAAATTATAAATATTAAATTATAAAGCTAAGTGAGATTTCTGAAAAGGCCTTCAAAAATCGAGGCACTCGTCGCCGAGTAGTCGTGATGCTCGTCACTGTGCGAGGTTTATTTCCATCCTCTTTTTCACAAGTCAACAACGATCACCTTATGGAACGTTCACAGCCACGCTATCATCCAAATTGCAAGAAGGCGACGTTCAAGATGAAGAGGAAGTACATATCGCATGCTAGAAGTACTGGGGTCAGCACAGTGAAAAAAAGAGCACTATGAGACGGATCAAATTAAAATGATAATAAAATAAACTTCAAAGAGCGTTGGAAAAAGAAAAAATTTCCACATTTGATTCCTAAGCTTAGGCTTAGGCTTTATAGCGGGCTAATCTGGCACTATAAAATGGAAATGAAAGCCTGAGCAATGAAAATAAGCACGTTAATGCGCTCCACGTGTGAAACTTAATGTTATATTCGCTCATATAGCGCAATGAAAAAGCTTTCAAGAAACAAGTATGGCAATGGAATCGCCAAGATCAAAGCTATCGTACGACTGCTGAAAGTCTGAGGAAAAAGCAAAGAAGGATTTGCCCCTGAAGGATTGATAAATTGACTGGGATAGCGAAAAGTACTGGAACTATGCTTTCAAGACTCACCATTAGACAACGGCCCCTCATTCAACTGCAATGGCGCAGTGGGTCTGTATTGACTCGAAAGTGGATTTTTTTCCAAAAAAGAAAACTCAGTCTGCTGGAGAAGAGCTCTTAGGAATATGCAAAGAAAATCAGAATCTGAGGGATTACGTTTGAGAGTCAAATTTATTGTTCTAAACTTGAACGGTGGAACTCCAGATATGGTGCAGCGTTGTCTCCAGAGCCACTAACGAGACGATATGGTCTCTACAGAAGGAAACTGGGGGAAAAGATAGCTCTTCAAGTGGATACGTTCATCTCTAATACAGCTGCATAAGGTGGAACCCGCCAACAGTTGTATAAAAAGTTCGCACCGTCTTCGTTTATTTGTGTGATTTTTGCAATAAAATTACATGGCTTTGCCATCGTTCAATGGCTCATTTTCTGGCGAACGTTTTGGTATACAACTTTTCCATACTTCCTACAAGATGAAGCTGTTTTAGGAACAGATTCCTTGCTTATCATGCACGAATGGCGCGTAGGTGAAAATGCTAGTGAAGCGGGGAGCAAGATTAATGCAGCATCCTGTGGACGGACCAAAGAAGACTAGTCTTCCAAACTATTCCCTTCAGCTTTGAACATGTCAAACCACTACCTAGCCGTCCTTTCTGCAAACGTGTCATCGCTACAAACTACATTAATTTTGCGCGCCACTTCCCCAACCTCTTTCCCCTAGGCGCCATACGCGCATGAGTGAGTAAAGCTGAAGAGAACAGTCTGGAAATTAGTCTCTTTTGGTTCGTCCACAGGATGCTGCATTAATCTTGCACCCCGCTTCACTAGCAGTTTCACCTACGCGCCATTCGTGCATGAGTAGCAGTGAATTTGTTTCTAATACAGCTTCATCTTGCAGGAATCATGCACAAGTTGTATATCAAAACGTTCGCAAGAAAATGAGCTATTGAACGATGCCACAATCATGTAAATGCATTGCAAAAATTATATTAAAAAACCAAGACGGTACGAACTTCTTACAAAAACCTGCTGACAGGGTGTCCACCTTTATGCAGCTCTGTATTAGAGATGAACGTATCCAACATGAAGAGCTATCCTTTCCCCACTTCTCTTTTTTCAGAGACCGTATCGTCTCGTTAGTGGCTCTGGAGACAACACTGTACCACATTTGGAGTTCCACCGTTCAAGTTTAGAAAAATAAATTTGACTCTCAAACGTAATCCCTCAGATTCTGATTTTCTTTGCGTATTGCTAAGGCGCTGGTCCCCAGCAGACTGAATTCTCTTTTTTTGGAAAAATCCACTTTCGAGTCAATACAGACCCACTGAGTCATTGTAGTTAAATGGGAGGCCGTTGCCGAGTGGTAAGTCTCGAAGGCGTATTTCCAGTACTTTTTGCTTATCCCAGTCGATTTTTTGAACCCTCAGGGGCTAAGCCTTTTTCGCTTTTTCCTCACACTTTCAGCATTCGTACGATAGCTTTGATCTCGGCGATTCCATTTCCATACTTATTTCCATACTTATACTTTCCAACGCTCTTTGAAGTTTATTTTATTGTTACTTTATTTTGATGCACTCCAGTACTTCTAGCATGCAATATGTACTTCGTCTTCTTCTTACACGTCGCCTTCTTGCAATTTCGACGATAGCGTGGCTGTGGACGTTCCACAAGGTGTTCGTTGTTGACTTGAGATAAAGGAGGTGGGGATAAACCCCGCACAGTGACGAGCATCACAATAACTCGGCGGCGGGTGCCTCGGTTTTTGAAGGCCTTTTCATAAATCTCACTTAGCTTTGAAGTCGTTCAAATTTATGCTATCAAATAACCACTGAAAGTCCGCTGAAAGATCGGCCAAAAATCCTGGCTGTCTCGGTGCTGTTTCTTGCGATTGTTGCAAAATCCCTTCCTAGCCAAGCAAGAACTGCTGGAACGAGTTTGAACCCAATTTTCTTTTTGCTCCTACAGGACACTTGAAACTTTCACTTTTCAGAAACAAGCACTTTCAGAAAACAAGCAAGCTATCAAATGATCACTGAAAGCCCGAGAAAAAAAAAACGGAAGAAGCCTCATCACTTGGGAGTTGAAGAAGGATTGAGATTACTGAATTGTACCTTTCGTTCTCGTATGAATCTCGTCTCTATAATGCTACGCTTCGCATATTTACGACTCCAAACCATGATGTGTTAGCTTGGGAGCAATGTTCAGGTTGCAAATGTAGCTTTGAGAAGCATCGTTCACTCAAAACCTGAGTGAATTCTAGGCTTCTTATCGGTACCGATCACCTCACTTGACCAGCCCCACGAGGATCACTTCTCATCCCAGTACAGAACGTGGTTTCGCGAACTGTTTAGATAATCATTTATCCTTTCGTTGTTCAAATTTGAAATGATTTCATCCTTGTTCAGTCGATCGGGTCCCTTGTTCGGTCTATTCATTTCAACACAATAATTTCTAGTCGCCGTTCGATGCTCTGGTGGGTTAGGTCACACTATACGTGTCTTAATCTGACTCAACATTTCTAGCTAGCCATAGAGGGATAGATACCCCAAACTGAGACTTTCGTATAGAATCGGGTGAGAGGTTCTGTTCTTTTAGATGACATGGAATGGAAAACGAACGCTGTCGCTGAACAAGAACTTTTCCTAAAAATGTTGGCAATCATGCGAACGCCTAGATATCTAGTAATTACGCTACGTGGCCGTTTTTTTGAAGTCTTTTTATAGCATCACACTGTTCAAAGTAAAATCATGTTTCCCACCGAACGCGCGCTTTTCCTATTGATTCATTGGAAGCACGAAAATCATATGAACGTGTAGCAAAAATGTCGTAGTATTAGAATAATACGCTTTATCTGGAATTTTTCTAAGACAGAGAAATAACCAAAGCTAAAGAACATAAATCGCACTCCACATTTGTAACGCGGCAACGTGGCCGACTGATTCTTCGCAGGACGACATCTCAAATCCTCTGCAAGCGGACACCTAGCCCACACACTGGCTATCAAATAAGTGCGTTGCATAAGTGAAACTCTATAGCAAACCTCCCATAAAATTTTTGCTATCTTTTCGGGAATTACATGATAATTTAGGCAATGCAGATGGTCCATTACTCTAGAGAGCAGTGGTACTGCAGAGCTTCGAGATCCTTGGACGGAAAATGGTCCAAGTGGCAAGGGCGCCCCACACCTGCCACCAACTTCAACAGGCAGTTCGATCGCCGGGCGTCATCCGAACGGTCGTCTGACATCACCCGGACCACCACACCTCAGTTCATTACCGATCCATCTTTGCT